>JAOVVB010202680.1:0-10855 GCA_028570985.1 Heterobranchus longifilis
TCGCGGCCTCTGTATCATGATACATATCCTATTGTTGCCTCTGCGTCATGATATGTATTATATTGTGGCCTCTGTATCATGATACGTATCGTATCGTGGCATCTGTATCATGATACGTATCATATTGTGGCCTCTGTATCATGATACGTATCGTATCGCGGCCTCTGTATCATGATACATATCGTATCGCGGCCTCTGTATTATAATATGTATTGTATCGTGGCCTCTGTATCGTGATACATATTGTATCGTGGCCTTTGTATCGTGATACGTATCATATTGAGAGATGTTGACCCTCATGACACCTCAGTTACTTTCATTTTCAGTTCAACATTTGTCTTTTATATACTGTTCAAAACACAATGTAATTGTATAAACGGATTACCATAGAAATGAAGAAGAGTACACTAGTTGTTTTTCTTTTTGTTTTTCCTGGGTTTTTTTTATTGTATTTCTCCCTTACATGTGAAGGGAGGGGTGGGAGGAGGCGGGTAATGTTCCTGTTGTTGAGGCTGTTCTAAATCTAAACTCAGAAAGGGAGTTTAAAGCTTTTCCAAGTGATGAAAGTTTAAATGCTGTTTGTGGTTAAAATAAGATCTAAATAGCTTTAAGTTGCATACTGTGTGATAAATTCTCGTGGAGTGCTGGATATTTGCTGTGAACTGCTCACTGATGTGGGAGGAGAAGCACAGCGAGAGTCAGTAATGATCAACAAAGCCAGTCCAATGTTGGTGTCAAGGATTATTTGGATTGGTGTTTATGCCACTTGCTTAAAACCCCGTCAAAGACACATGGTGTGAGGCAGACTGCTACTGTTCTCTGCTACTTCTGTGTTTTTGACCAAAGTAATGTGCACAGATCATATTCAAAGGCTTTGTAACTCTGGCTGTGGATGTCGGCCAATTTCACTTTGACATAATTCCCCCAAGCAGGAACGAGTGAAAGCCAACATGTCACTCTAACTACAGTGTATACACTGGTGACTGTATGTGTGAATGTCTGTCACAGCAGCCATGTCCTCTATAGATGTCAAAGAGCGGCTGGTAGCCAAACTGTCCCTGCTGCTCACTGTTGACTTGATTGGCTCTTTGCCTAATATCACTGAACTGGCTCCTACACTGGTATCTCCTCCCAGGCTAATCTCAGGCTGCCATTTTAACTCATGTTATTTCTACACCTCAAGGACATCCACTTTCTCTTGGGTAGTATGAGGCCTTCATGTTAAATCCACTCTGGGCTTTCTGTCCGTTGCAGATTTTTCAGAGATCTGTAAGAGGTGATTTGATTTTGGTGGTCTACATTTGGTGCAAATGTGTTCCTCTTAGTCCCATGCTGTTTACAGATGCACCCCTGGAGATTCAATTTTTACAAAACTCTCTCAAAATGCCATGCGCACTGTAAAAAATGTAGAGACTGAGAACACTCAAAAATAATAATTTTGGTGTTTAGTTATCTTTAGAACCAGCTATAGTTGTGTCAACTCATGCCTCCCATTCACTAAAAGACTTTGAAAATACTTTATTAAAGTCTGACACCCTCTCACATCTAAACACAATGTCAGTTTTTTGTCAAAGACTACAAGATTTTTGCAAAGATGAGGGGATCTTGCAGGGTCACTATTTGCAATTCCTTTTGAGATTATTTCCCATCATTCTCTTGGTGGAAAATATTACGCCAAACTCTCTTTAAGAAATATGACATTGAAAATTCCTTATGTGTCCGCAAAAAACACATAACTCTAGAAACACAAGATAAAAGACGTCATATGTCGACAGTATTCAGTAAAATCCACAAAGATAAACTGTATTTATGCACAAACTTTACATTTTGGATTTTGTCACCTCTGTTGGTTAGCTGCAGTATTTTAGTGGGAGAAGACTGTGGGAATGAGAGGCAGACCGTTTAAAAAATTACGATTTCTCTCTAAAATAAGTGCTGGTTAGTGATTGGCCGAGTTAAACACTGATACTAATACTGTCTTCACTCCACAACACCTCCTGCTTTTCCACAGTCCAGAGAACTGAGACTTGTGAGACTCCTCCCCGGACTGTCTACCAGGTTTGTTGCTTCATATAGAACATCATGATTTCCATGAGCCAAGACTAAAAATTAAGATATTAAACATGTTTGATTTTATCAGACAAGAAAAAGACTGCTCGGACTGAGGTTTTGGTTTTCTGATTTGGGGTTTTCTGCTTTTGTGGTTTTCCTTGTTTCATGTTATTTATTTGGTTTACCTGTTTCCTGTTTTATTTTGTAGATTCACTCCTCATGTGTCATGTCTTGTTTTACTTCCTGTTTTCCCACCTTTTTTCCACCACGCCTGTGTCCATTAGTTATTCAGTTCCCTGTGTATTTGGTGTCTTTCCCGTCAGTTGTCCGATCACCTGTCTTTGTCTCTCCCTGTGGAGTCCAGACTGTTCTTTGTTATTTGTTTCAGTGCTCCTGCTCTTCTGTTGGATTTTCTTCTGATCCCTGTTTTTTGGACTCTGTGTAAGTTTATTTATTTTCTACATTAAATATTGAACTCAACCTGCTGCCTCCTCATCCTTATCTGCATTTGGGCCAAGTTCCTGTTTTTCCATCGTTATTCAAAGTTACATGATGAACTGCTATACATATTGTTGTCAAGCAACTATCACTGAAACATATCCACTCAAACAGCTAATAAAAGTGAAATGTACAGTGTTTGAGAAGCCTCACCCATGCTTTTATGGATTTTATTTTTCTTTTGGTGAGTGATGATGAATGGCAGCATTGATTGGAGATGAGTGAGAGGAAATGAAGCAATTGGCGAATAATCACTATGACGTAGGCCTGCCCAGCAGTCACAGATAATGATAAACATTTCAAGGCTCAAATTGATTTCCCATAAATAAGTGACAGAGTAAACGTATGTTACTGCATAAGCACAGATGACCCAAGGTCAAACAGCCAAACTGAAAAAAGCACACAATAAACTGGTTTACAATATTCAGCAGAAATGAGCTATACTAGCTAATCTTGTAACACACAAATCCAGAAATAAAATTACAGGTTATAAGTGAAGTACTGCGGCTGCAAGATAAATGATTATAGTCATTGATGGCACAGTAGTCGCATTCTGAGAATATAGAGGAGAGAGCTGTAATTTGAATGTGCTTTTGTGTATTCTGAAATTGAACCATCGCTGATTTTCTACAGCTATTACCCTGAAACCAATCTCTGAGCTGAACACAGAAGGAGAAGCCCCCTCCACCCATCCCATTAACCTGAAGCCCTCTCAGCCAATCAGCATGTTGGTTGCGTTTGCGGCGCAACCCAAGGATGCCATCACTTTACTTAGGCTGATCGTCAGCAGAAACTACTGGTGCAGGTCATGTGGAGGTGGTGCAAAGATGGAGGCAGCTAATTGAATTGTCAGCCGAGCTCTGCTGTGCCATACTGTACTCCCTCTCCATTGGCTGCCCTCCAGGCCTCTAATAACACGGATGAATGGAATCAATCTCACCATACAGTGAGCTGGTAATGGGACATTCAGACATTTGCATCTGTGTGTGCAGCGAGCTTAAACACCGCCCAATGAAGTGGATGCAACTGACCAGGTGATCTGTGCGATCATGTGCTATTTTCTGAATGAAGAAACTTAAAGGGGACGTGGCATGCTAATGTTCAGGTTCATACTTGTATTTTGGGTTTCTACTAGAACATTTTTACATGCTTTAATGTTAAAAAAACCACATTATTTTTCTCATATTGTCCTTCTGAATATACCATCTGAAATGCTGCGTTTTAGTGCCTGTCTCTTTAAGGCCCCCTTCCAAAAAAGCCCAGTCTGCTCCGGTCAGTGTTTCTGGGTCTTCCACATCTGCGCTCTCAGCATCTCTGCATCATTATTGCAGCTGGGGAATGACTGTAACGGCACTGTAGCATCACTTTTTACTTTATTTTTTTACTGTAGATAGTCACTGACGGCTCATTTAAAGGCACAGTTTCTCAATACAGGCTGTGTGCATAGAAATGGATTGAGCACTTTTGATCTCATTTTTACAATATGTGACCTTCCTAAAAGGAAGTGACTGAAATTAGGGTGTTTTTTCTCAACATACCGGCCATGTTTTCAGTGCCGAAACCTAAAGGAAGTAACTAAAATGGGGGCATTTGTTTCCCAACATACCGGCATGTTTTTCTCAACGTACCGGCGTGTTTTCGGTGCCTAAACCTAAAGGAAGTCACTGAAATGTGGATGTTTTCTTCTCAACATACCAACATGTTTTCAGTGCCTAAACCTAAAGGAAGTCACTGAAATGTGGATGTTTTTTTCTCAACGTACCAATGTGTTTTCAGTGCCTAAACCTAAAGGAAGTGACTGAAATGTGGATATTTTTTTCTCAACATACCAATGTGTTTTCAGTGCCTAAACCTAAAGGAAGTGACTGAAATGTGGGTGTTTTTTTCTCAACATACCGACATGTTTTCAGTGCCTAAACATAAAAAAGTGACTGAAATGTGGGTGTTTTTTCTGTGCCTAAACCTTAAGGAAACTCATGGAAATGTAGATGTTGTAGGTAAGCCAAACCATGGAAGTGGTTTACAAGGAAGTGTAGATGTTTTTTGTTGTGTTGGCAACACGTACTTTTGACACCACCACGTAATTCTGTGTTAAATTGTGGTCATTTCACAGATTTCTGTGAGATCAGGTTGCATTGGAAGTCGTAGAAGTTGCAGTAGTCGTAGTTGTAGCCTGCAGCACGGCAACTGACATTTTCCTGCAGAAAAGTCCCAAGAAGGAGACATTTTAAATCACAAAGGTGGTTAATAATACAGAGCAAAGAAAATACTAAATATTCCACCAGCTGAGACTCCCAGTTGAACTAGTAGGCCAAGCGCATGTCAACAGGAGCATGTTTTGGGTCCAGATCGTGAAAGCATCACAGAACAAATAACACAGTCTTCCAAAGTCTATACAGGAAATTGAAACCTGTTCACTTTTATTACTGGTCTGTTTTCCATTATATTGAGAAAGATGTGAAAAGAGGGATGGTTTATCATTCCAAATACAGAGGAGCGAGGAAGAAAATAGCAACGCAAATGTCAATCCTCTCCAGGATACTTGGAGCTTTGTTTAAATGCCAATCAGAGATTGACTGAGGAGGAAATGGAAATGAAAGCTCAGAGGACAATTCTCAAAAGACGGGACTCATCTCAGAAGTGAATTTAGAATATTTATTCAAATATTCATGCTACAGGTTCCCCTTAGCATTGTTTTTTTCCCCCTTTTAACTCATAGAAGAGCATCCAAGATGAGCGGCTGGTGTGCATGTGGTCTTCCATTGCATTGTTGAGGTGGTAAGTGTTATTAAATATATGAATGGCCTTGGTATGCACTTTACAGTATTATCGCAGACATAGTATTGATTTGACCTGAGGGTTGCTTTCATTTGCAAGTATTGGTCCTGCCTGGGCGTGATGTACTCTCTTCTCCCACTTTACTCATCTCTGAATACAAATGAGCCTCCTTTTATCTCTCTAAATAATCAGCCATGTCTGTTCAAATGTAGGCAGTCAGTGATGCCCTTGATATAGTTCTCAAAGGGAACATTTGCACAACAAATATAGGTGACAACGCTAGTCCTTACCTCTGCCGAGAAGGACGTTCAGTGCACAGTCCAAACTCAGTTTCAGACTTTTGAGAGGAATTTCAAAGAGTATAGTCTTGCAAATTGAATCTGTCCAAGGTTGTTCTCAGAAGAAAGGAGAGCTTTTATCTTACTCCGAGATAACCTCTGCAATCAGTCAGTGGATCGAAAACGGTGGTGGAAAATACATCACTTGCTACCTCTCTGATGGACAATCACCAATTAATTACTGTCGCCGTGCTCTGCTACAGATGACTCTCATCAGTGGGAAGTGTAGGCTATTGCCTTCTAAACAGAGCTGAGGACTGAAACATACCAATTTATTACCTGCGCTCCCTGGAGAGAAATATGCCAAGGTCACTCAGTTCCACGATGGGTCTGCAGGCTTATGAAAAAATAATGACTGTCAAAGCAAATCATTTTTTGAAGATTTTTACCCTTATACTGACGGAAAGTTTCGTCGTTGTCCGTCTGGTGTTACACAACAGAAACATTACAGCCGCAAGATGTGCAAGCTCTGAAAGAAATCTATGCAAGTGGATCCTGAGTTTTGAAGACATTCGTAACCAGGTTTAAACCTGTAAATCTGTAAATATTTGTTCATGTGTGTAAGCCATCGACTAAATAATATATGGACGTGGTGTCCAGCGATTGACAACTTGGCAGTGCCTGACGTCGTCTAACTCCTGGCTAATCCAAAGATGGTCTTGAAAAGAGGTGGAGCGAGGATGGAGCCGAGGTGGGCCGAATGAAGCCTGCAGTCTATGTTAGCCACCTGTGACGGCACCCACCTGTCACTCAAAGTGGCCACGCCCTTAATTATGCAGAAATGTAATCCTTAATATAATATAAACGGGGGAAATTAGCTGTAGAGACCAACACAGTTTTTTGTACCAGGTTGTAAACATGTTTATTTCTGCTGTAAAGTTGGTCATTTTAACATGGAGGTCTATGGGGATTGAGACGTTTTTGGAGCCAGCCTCAAGTGGCCATTCGAGGAACTGCAGTTTTTGGCATTTCTCTGATTCAGTCCCAGAGGTCGCACCTTGGTCCAGACCTTTCTGAAACGTAATTGCTGAAAATAAAACACACGACATGATAATTGCATTCAAATGTCCCATTGTTCACTGGACAATATATAATTGAGCTAAAGCCAATCCAAGTATACTGTATATTTTATGCTAAACACTAAACTCCTTTGTTGTTGTGGTTTTCCAGATGCACCCTGGTGTGGACACTGCAAACAGCTGACTCCCATCTGGGAGAAGCTGGGAGAGAAGTACAAGGACAGCGCCGACACCATCGTGGCCAAGATGGACTCCACAGCCAACGAGATCGAGGCCGTCAAAGTCCACAGCTTCCCCACGCTCAAGTTCTTCCCTGCAGGAGAAGAGCGCAAAGTGAGTGATTCTACCCGTCTTAAAAAAAAATTCTGTCCACGTGACCTCTGTTTTGATAAATATCTCCGTCCAAACACTCGCCGGGCCAGTAGGGGGCGATAAAGGCTACGACAACGTCACGTCAAACACCAGAGAAGAAGAATCTGAGCAGACAGTTAGCTTTAGCTTTAGCTTCAGCTTCGGCAGCTAACAGATCAAACAACAGTAAAACAATAAAGCAAATTATTTCTTTATCTTTCTGCTACACGGTCCGAGGTGCTGTGGAGAAACTGACATGTGACTCATGTGGACGGACGACGAGCTGAGGTCGCTGCTTGGCGTACCGCTTATTGTTAGCCGTTAGCCTTTAGCATGTAGCCGAGCCGGCCATGGAGCCAGCAGTGTGCTGTTGTTGTTTCTGGTGCATGCTCATCACACAAATCAACAATGGGCATGCATGAATTGAGGAGATGATGTCATCGTTGTCATACTAAAATCTCCCAGGTAACATGTCCACACGGAGACACAGTTTTAATGATGTAAAACTGTGTTTACATGTAGATGAGGCCAAAACTGAGAGGAAAATATCAGTTTACAAAAATATCCAGATACATGTGGACAGGCTGTTAGTTGTCAGTTTATGAGCTCAAACACACAAACACACAAATGCAGTAAATCCTCCATGAATGTTAGAACGTCCAGTTCTGTTGAAGTTGTTTTAAAGAGGAGCTGATTCAGCTTTATGGTCGTTTTAGAGATATAATCTCTTTATTGAATTTTATTGCATTTATACTGAGAGGAGTTCATATTTTGTCACTGATAGACATCAACGTTTTACTAAACTGGTAAACTGAGATAGTAGAAGCTGTCAATCATCCGTGGTGATGCTGTCATTTGTTTTAAATGATCAACAATCCAATATCATCAATGCAAAATTAAAACACTGATACATATCTTCATGTTAAGATACGCCTTTATTTTGAAATTCTCATGGAAATAATAAAAAAGGCATCATGGGCTCTTTCAGTTAACTGATCAAAAACATTTGCACTTAAAGGTGCTGTAAGTGATTTACATTTTGTTAAAATATGTGTTAAATAACATTCTGACAGCCATCACTGATACAGTGTGTTTGTCCCAGGAAACAGAAAAGACATTTCTGGAATCCTCTCTTCTGATTGGACGAGAACGGGAGACCAGAAAATGTCTTTTCTGTTTCCTGCAGAGCAGAGGACCCCTGTTACTGACAAACACTCTGTATCAGTGATGACTGTCTGAATGTAGACCTATTTAACACTTATTAAAACAAATTAAATACCACTTACAGCAGCTTTAAACATGAGACGTGTGGCATATTATAGGAAACAGGAGGATTTTTATTCTTTTTTTAATTAAAAAGAAAAGATTGTTTTTCATTGAAATGTTTGGAAGAGCTCAGTAATAAAATAGCCAAATCATATTTCAGTTTGGTCAGTAGATATAAATGTAACTGTTAAATGGACATATCGTCTCATATCGATCACAGGGCCTGAAATTAATCAAAGAGCAAAAAGCAAATATCGCATCGTTGTCCAAAGAGTCGATATAATATCGTAATATCGTGATGAAACTTGTGATTTACACCCCGAGTGAAAAACACGGCGTTGTGTGTTTCTGTCAGGCTGCCGGTGCTGGAGTCGTCAGCGGGCTCCGGGGACGTGGGCCACCCTCACCACGGCATCTCCATCGTTCCCAGCAGATACCCACGCTGGTTCACACTGGGACACCTGGAGTCACAGCAGTGTGAGCTCGCCTCCACCATGCTCACTGCTGCTAAAGGTAACTCGCACGTACGCATGCACGCACACATGCATGTACGCACGTACGCATGCACACACACGTACGCAGGCACGCACAAAGCTACATTTATTGTAGATGTAATATTGGAAATGTGGTTATTTATCTACAAAAAAATTCTTGAGCTCAAACTTAAAGTTGCAGCAGATAATAGAAAACGTTTCAAAGTGGTGTTATTGTTGGTGCAGCTGTCAAAGCTCAGAGCCACAACAACACGAAACGGACAATATATCAGAGATGTTTGTTTCTGCCGATCTGTCCGTTAGCATGTAGCGTTAGCAACAAGGCTCGCGTTAGCAGCCAGCAACAAACATACATGTGTGATTATTCTGTACAATGAGAAACAAACCTGCAGCTGGTGATAATATATCACCTGCTGCTGCTGAGGAGTCTGCTGATGTTTGTTTCTGTTTTGAACAGCCAGGCTGCTGTTAGCTCTGATGCTAACAGGCTAACGCCCTGCAGCAGCAGTAACATTATTATCAACAGTCTCTGTCTCATACATCAAATTGCTTGCTGAATTTTAAAAAAAGAGAAAGGAAGTTATTTCTGACATTTTATTGAACAAAAAATTGAAAAAAAAAGAAAAGAATGATAGTTACATTTTAAAGAGCAGTTTTCTACCGATAACTCAAAAAATCCCTGAGTGTCTTTTGCAATGTGTTTATTGCGAAAGTTGATATTGCGATGACGATTTAAAAAAAACTATATATTGTGCAGCCCTAACCAACATTTTTTCGGTCGGTGACGTTTGACGATACCCAGCCCTGCCTTTAAGTTGGGAAACTCTTTTCTTTGCCCCGTCAACCAACTCAGGTGGAGGAGAAACCAAATAAAACAAACAATTCAGAGCTCTGAGGAAATAGCAAACACAATGAAATAAAACCAATGCACCCCAATCTACCCAGGGTCCTGTGTGTTTTTTTCCCCTTTAAATGGAGTGTGGTGAGATTTCAGCTGACCTGTACGATGTGATGAAGAGTTGTGGAGTGAGTCAGTCCTCTTGACTGGTGAGACGCTCCTCAGTGTGTCCTCTGCTCTTCCGTTGCACGTCCTCTGCCTCGTCCTCTGTCACATCCATCGTCGTAGTCTCTCACAAATCATCAGATGCAAAAAAAAAAAAAAAATCTGCATAAGCAGGGCAACATTTGATTATTCTCTTTTAATTGAAAAATATGACCAGATCTGAAACTAAAATCAATCAGTCAAAAGTAAATAAATGAATTTTGAGTAGGCCTACCTGCAAGATTATTTTACACTAGCTAACAGTTACCTTCAACATTAGCATACTTTCAACCCTCTTAGCTGCTGCGCATGTAAAACTCTGGCGCTAGCATACCACACAGAAACATGACCAACATTTTCAATCATTCCTTCTCATTGTACTTTAGTTTATTTAACTAAAGTTCTTCTCTGAATGGTTTTTTTAGTAAATGTCTTATCAAGAAATTGCCACATTGTAAAACACACATTCAGAAAACAGCAAAGCTAAATGCTACGTTAGCTAGCATAGAATGACCATAGAATAAACACTCACCGGAGAAATGAAATACACACATTAAAATCCTCGACCAGTTACTCCTTCTAACAGTATCTGGGATGGATTTCATCCAGAAGAACCTTTAAACTGAGTTTTTATCTTGTAGTTTACACTCTTTGCTCAGCGTGGTTAATTAATGTCTCTTCTGATTTAGCTTGTTATCGTTCTGCTGTCTTAAGGTGCTTTCACATTGAACGCGTTTCGCGCAAAGTCGGCGGCGCGATTACATACAAAGTCAATGGAAAGACGCGAATTGGCGGCGGGCGGTGCGAAGAATGCGAACAGCGCGACGCGAATGGCGCGAACGGCGTGAAGCGAAAGTGCGAAACCCGCTTCATTCGCCTATTCACCCAAGTTAAAATTTTTCAACTTGAGCGAGAACTTCGCGTGACGCTGTGTCGCGACAGCCAATCAGCGATGAGATTCTTCTCCCGACGTCACTGACGTCCTGACGTGGTTGAATCAAACATGGGGGAGAAACT
>JAOVVB010202691.1:0-10855 GCA_028570985.1 Heterobranchus longifilis
AGAATAACAATAAAATAGAATACAATTTAAATATAACATACATGCAAATACAATATAAAATGAAATAGTTATATACACTATATAAAAGGTCCACTTATATGAATATAATTTTACTACTGGAAGTGTACTGTATAATGAAGTCAAATGAAATACAAGAATGTAATAAAAGATGAACAAACAAATAAATAAATAAATGAATATGCCATCAAATGTAAATAATATTTTAAAATATAATATTTTAAAAATAATTAATAAAATGTGACATAAATTGATATCTTTTTTTAACTTGCTTCTTTCAATTATATGATTGTTATTATACTTTTATATAAAACTATTTTGACATTTTAATTATAATAATTCCCCAATGTATTTACTTTTCTATTTAATTTAATTATTTTATGTATTTATTTAGTTTTTTTTTTTTTAAATTTTTAAACTTATTTATTTTACATTTTGGCAGCTTCTGTTCTCCGTAACATTCATACCACAAGTTATAGATGTAAATATCTGCAAATGTCTCACCTTGCACCTTCGACACAAAGCCCAGACTCTTCTTAAGGTCGGAGCAGATGCCAAGCAGACACGAGCGAAACTCTGAGTCACAGTCGGACTTGCTTGTGCCACAGGTGTCATAGCACATGTCGAGGTGGTTACAGCAGTTTGTCATAGCAGGGATCCCCAGGTCAAACTGTCAAAAGAAAGAACTGTAATGTGTCAGTGCAGTTAACTAATACAGAACCTACAGTAGCATCCCCAGCTGTTATGGTTTGTGATTAGCTCCATTTTATGGGCTTAATGATGTAGTTATGGTCTGTTGGTGCTTTGAACAGGCCACCTACAGCAGCATTCACCTGGAATCCCACCAGAGAGGAGCTGCAGCCGTTGGGCTCTGGCAGCTGGTAGCCGGGACGAGGTTGAGGAGGTTCTCCTAAGGAAACGGAAGATTTCCATTTAACTCAAGTGAAGGAAGCAAACTAATGTCACCGTGTACTCAAGGATCTACACTTTATCTCTGTTCTTGGGTGTGCATCGTTGCACAGATAAGATGGAACTTCTGTTTGAGAACATCTGTATTGATTGTGTAACTGTAAGTACATCTAGCTCCCAGACTGATAACCAGAATCTATTCAGGCTTCACTATCAGCAGCCTGAGGGCCTAGCATGTTGGAAATAAGAAGCTGATAAACTGACAGCAGAGGGATTGATTTGAGATTTAAGAAAACAAATACATAGTAACATAAGGAATATGGGATGTGGACATCCAAAAAATAATAATTTGGAAATCTACTGTAGACCAGATGCACTTTTGGCTCTTTAGCAACAATTCTCGCTAACTTCTGAGTCCCATCTCCCGACCCAATTGCCAGAATAAATGTTGGCATTGTACATTTCTGCAAACCACAGATATGTTTCATATGTAGCAGATATTTTGAAAGTTTAAGTTTCAAATTTTCAATTTTATGTTGCAACAAGGCTGTGCCTTAACTAAAGTTTAGGCACAAAAAAACCCACTTGGTTTGGAAAAGAAAAAGTTTTGGCTTAAAATACCCGTTTTTATCGCCAGAACCACGGCTAGGAATGTCCAGACATCTCGTTAAAAAACACCTGGTATTGTTGTTCTGGAACAGAGGTCTCCTGCTGTCTGCTGCTTGGCAGCTGTCGTCACCCAGGTTACATGAACATCCACTGTCCTCCTGATGAGAAATTCAACTCATATACGTGCAGGGTTGGGGAGAAATCCCAATACAAGTATTCAGATCAAGTATTTAAAATACAAAGTACAAGTAACTGTTCTGTTACAGTTACAGTTTAAATTGGTGGTATTCTGAATACAGTTACTGTCTTTAAAAATAGATTACTTGAAGGGATTAGTTTATTAGCTCCACCCAGGAGGTTATGTTTTCAGTTTGGTGTTTGTTTGTCAGCAGGATTACGAAGAAACTACTGGACTGATTTTCATGAAACCTGTTGGAAGGGTGTAGCATGGGCCGAGGAAGAACCCAGTAAACTTTGGAGCGGATCCAAATTATTTTTCACTTTCATTAATATAAGATAGGGCAGAGCCTTGGTGGAGGTCTGTGCTCTCTGAGTGCCCTTCTAGTTTGTTTTTGTTATATTTGCTCTAAAATTCATATTAGGCATTTCACATGAACAGATTTGAAACAGAAGTGCAACAATTTGTGCACGCACAGTGCACCTGCCACACAACAATGTGAGAGGAGGCACACAGCCAGGACACTGTCAGGAATTTGTTTTTGGAAATATAAGAGACAGATGAGCTCAGCAAGACAATTTTGAAGTATTCCAAAAGTAATCCAAAGTATTTAGAATATGTCACTTAATTTGAGTAATCTAATGGAATATGTTACACATTACATTTTAGGGCATGTATTCAGTCATCTGTAGTGATACGTGTGAAACGTACAAATTTAACATTTCTGTGGTTTGCAGAAACCAAAAATGCCAACGTGTTATTTTGGCGATTGGGCTGCACCTCCAGGCCGCTAAAAGACTTCTCAGTAACACAACATTATGTTTGAGAGATTCGAGAGATTCGTATTTACCATATCTGCAGCGGTACTGACACACACCATCGCGTCCCCCCACCAGCTCCACCAGGGAGTCAAAGTATCCGTGCACACTCTGGAAACTACTTCTAATTGAGTTGATGCTCCAGCTGTTATCGTCTTCACGTGCCACCATGGGTTCGCTCAGGGACTGGTTTGTCTGGACTGGTCTGATGTCATTGTCCTCCTCTGCCTCAGAAGGAGGTTGCTCCTCCTCGGTGACAGCATCACCGGTAAGAGCTTCCACAGCGGGGACATCTCCAGCAGTCCCATCACTGTCTTTCTCTGGCTCTTCGGCTGTTGCACCATCTGCTACAGGGACATCATCAGCTTCTGGTTTTTCAGCTGCTGGGTTATCCGCTGCAAGTATTTTAGCCAATAGATTGCCACCAGAAATGGAATTAGCTGCAGGTTCCTCATCTACTTTTGTATCTGCTGGAGCTACAGCTTCTTCTGCTACAACACCATCAGTGACAGCAGGGGCCTCCTCCTCCGTTGCTTGAGCCTGGTAGAGGCCTAAAGTAGCACACATGCCCGCGGACACGCAGAGGAGGAGCAGAACCACAGTCCGGAGCAGCATGGTGTTGAACTGGTGACAATCCAAGCAGAGGAAGCTGTCGACAAGATGAGGTGTTGTTGACAGGGTGAGAAGAGCTTAGACAGTGAGGGACAAAAACACACTCTGCTCCTACTGGCTCTGCCAACCAGAGAGCAGACTTTGACCTGTGATTAGGTCCGAGCCTACAGCAAGGCACTCTCTCGTGTTGGGGGCAAAGGTCACTCCATATCAATCCAAAGAGAGCTTCTATAATTCCTCTAATCCTCTCATTCTCTGTGATTCTTGAACACATCAAACGATTAATTTCATCACAGTTTTAACCACAAAGCTATAATTGGATTTTTATGACTCAAAAGTCACATGGAACTTGAGTCCCAGAGGAAAAAACTCGCTTTTCATATTCTCTTTAACACTCGGCACATCTAATGCTGGCATTTCAGCCTGTGACCTTTATCAAGACATCGCAAACTTCAAATGATCTTCACTGCATTTTGATAAAGGTCACAGACCGACACTTCAGCACTGAATAAGTACAGAGACCAGCAGAATATTATTTTATTCATTCGGCATGTCTCTGCTGCCCTCTGGTGTTTGAAGAGTAATATGCTCCCAATGTTGTGGAAATTGATTTTTTTGGTCATTTTTAGTATCCCTGTCCAACAACAGAGGTCTGTTTTAAGGATACCAGTTGTTTTTCTTCTTCTAGTGCCTTATTCAGTCAGTACAAATGAATACTTACAATTGTCTTCTGTAGCCAGAAATGAGAAAAGGACTTGTTATCCTCCTAAACCTCTGTTCATGCACAGCTCCATACAGAATAAATCAGAAAAAAGATGGATGTGGCAATATCCAGGTCTTTTATTCTGCTTTGAAAACATTCTCTTTTCAATCCATCAACATTGGAGTAGCTCCAGGCTGTACTCACATACACAACTTATTTGATTTCTACCTGAAGGTAGAAGTTGTTCATATTAGCAAATGCTAATTGGACTGCCCTGGGCCACTAAAACAACATGTGAAGTGTCAAATCCACTCTTGTTCTTTAACTGATGGATGACTGGAAACTGTGAAACACAAAGTCCTCTAAATAAATACAATTACTCAAAGCTGTATTTACATGTGAGGCACTTTGTATTTTAATTTTTTATACTACTTTATACTTCTACTTCACCACATTTCAGAGGCAAATATTATACTTTTTTTTTTTTTTTACTCCACTAGCTTAATTTGACATACATAGTAGAGCGATAGTATAATACTAGTTAATATGTAAATGATGATTTTACACACAAAACACATGATTATCTTTTAAAATGGTATGCATTATTATAGATGAAACTAACAATATATAAAGTCGCGAATATTAGCTTTGCCTCAACCAACTACAACATCAAAATACTACGAAACAGGTTGCATCATAAACAATACAATAGTAATATATATTATAGAATAAGACTATTAAAGTCTGCATAATGAGCACTTTTGAATCTTGTCTACATTTTACTGTTAATATTTATGTACTTTTGAATGCAGTATTTGTACACTGTGTTATTACTTGCTTGCTGATACTGGTGGTAGTTGTAAGCTATGATCTACTGTTTTATTTTTGGCAAAGACATTTTTTATATGTACTAAATTGAAGTTCTATGCCAAAGACAAGGTAATATAATTAAGTTGCTTGCTGGTCAAAGATGTGACTCTGTTAAATACGTATTCCTTCATTTTATTGCACTTTGGAAAATCCATCTCAAGAAATGATCCTCTGGTTTACTTGCTGATGAAGCTGTTCGCTCTCTGTTTGTAGATCACAATGTATTTCGTCCCACAACATCCTAGTGGCAAAAGAGCAGCGAGTAAGAAACAAGTCACAAGTCTCCCAGTCAAGTGCCACATATACAGTATGTGTGCGTAATATAACTGTACCGTCTTATGGCCTTGCTTGCTTTCTCTCTGTTCAGCACCATGTTGATGTTGTTCTCCAGATCCTTGAGGGAAAAAATACAGAGTAAAAAACAAAACTATCACATCGCAGGTCATGCACTTAAAATATGTAATACTTAAAAAAAAAAAGATGATGCAGTTGGAAAAAGGTCAAACTCTCTTGCCTTGTTGGTGGTCTTCAGACGATCATTTGAAGCTATCAGTCTCATTATCTCTGTCTGGAAGCAAAAGCTTGATAAAAACTGCTGTCATATGCATTTTCAGTAAATCACCAATCACACTTGCTTTAATTTTTATCTCTGAGCACAAAGGCTAAATTGATGCTCAATGTCAATGTCATAAACTTGTGAGCAACAGGGCAGAATATATAGATATATTTTTTAAAGATTGTTTTTATTTTTGTTGCCATTTTATGCCTTTATTTGATAGTGGCAGTGGAGAGAGACAGGAAGTGCTGGAAAGAGAGTAGGGGAATGACATGCAGCAAAGCAGAATCAAACCAGGGACTCTCTGCTCAGGGCATTTCACCATGTGGTATGCACCCTATAACTACTCAGCTATGGAGTCACCCCAACAGGGCAGAATATATGAGTATAAACAGACAGTTTATCTCCCAGCACCTTATGGTCTTTGATCCGTCTTTCAGTGGCCACGATTGTAACAGAGGACACTGGCTTCTCCTTAATCTCCTCCTCCAGCTGGTGGATCTCCTTCCACATGTTCAGCACCTGAAGCCTCTTGGACTGAACACTGTCGGTGGCAGTTCCTCTGTCCTGCAGCACTGACAGAGATGTATCTGTGGAAACACAGAGGAGCATAGTACTGTGTGATGTATCTGTACTTGCATACATACACATACACTCGTGCAGGCATTATAGAGTCACAGCTGACTCACTGAAACTACTAAACCCTCCTTATGCCTGTTGGCATGACAAAGTAATTCTTTGTTCAGTCTGTCCACATCAGAGACACATCTGAAAGTCAGCATGTGCCATGTTGCCTGCAGGGTAATATACAGTAAATGCTTAGAAGTGTTAGATTTAAATGATTAGATACCAGTGTAGTCTTGAGACTTACTCTTTGTGTCATTGTCCTCTGGGCCTGTGATAGCTGGAACATTCTGTGATTCATTTCGGACTCTGAGGTTAAAAAAAGAAGAAACATGCATATATGCTTATTATGTACAATAGACTATACATATTATGTATTTTTTTTGTAAACAGATGCAGTACCGTTTATTCTCCTCCAGAGCGTTTCTGGCCTCCTGCTCCAGCCTGCAAACCTCTTTTTCAGCATCTTCCAACTCCCTTTGTCTTACTTTGCCATTGCCAACATCTTCGAGTGAAGTATTCAGCGACTGTAACAGAAAAACAAAAGCAAAAACATATTAACACTTGTTGTCTGTTCGATTCATGTTGCTGTCATTATTACAAATGTTGTTACTTATATTTTGTTTTTGTACAAATCTCTGTAATTTTGGAAATTCTGTAAACTATACTGTCACTATTGAGATACATTGTACACTACCCCCACCCTCATTTGGAATAAACATAATTATATTAAAAAAGAAAACACTTGTTACCTGTTTGTGTAAAAGATGCTCGAGAGAAATGCTTGTTCTGTGACTATCGCAAAATGATTTGAGACTCCAAGACGTTACAGAACCTGTAATGTGCAACTCTCTGAACGCATAACTATTCTGCTATGTCAAGAATACATGAAGTTATACTCAGATCCCATTGCCAGCAGCCCTGAGGTCAGTTCCTAATGGATACATGACCAGGAAAATGAAAGGCAGGCCCTGTGACAACCTTTGACCCTTTGACCTGTGACTGAACTATAGGTGCAGCTTTGTGACATTACAAGGACTTTGTGTTCAACTTTGTGTTACGTTTCTCCTTTTAGAAGACGGAGACATTCTTACACAGTATGAAAAGCAATTTCCAGTCTTTGAAAGTGCCTGAGCTTGATTATCAATCTCAGTAAACACAAAGCCATTACTGTGTGTTATGCTTGCTGTCAATAAGCTGACACCCACAGAAGGGAATCAGTGTTTTTGACAGGAAATACGGCCAGTTTCTCCGGTCTTCTTCTACATCTATATTGAATACAATATGGGAAGTGTGCTTTACCGTGTCGTGTAGTGGTGATTGGGAAGCCAGCAAGTGGTTGACATACAAATCATAATCTGTCTGGAAGAAAAAATAAAACATCATTTCACTGTATGGACTTTGTTGATTTTGTTTTACGTAGCTTTGTAGATTAAATAAAAAACTACTTTGTCACATTATTTCAATCATCACAAGCTTCACTGCATTACAGCTGATGGTGGAAATTGTAGACATTTATCATGTGTATCATGTCTAAAAAATATCCAGTTACTGTATGCTAACAAATAATACAAATTTGCCAACTTACAGTAATATTTTAGCTACTGTTAAATTATAGTACATTTTGTGTTTATGTCTCATAAAGCATAATCAAAATACTAATTCCTGTAGTTGTTTGCTGTCAAACAATAACAAGATTTTGGTTGCATGACGACTTCTCATGGCAATAAGTGAATGTCAAGCAATGATCAGCAAACAATAATAGTGCAATGCAACATTTTAAACATGCAAAGCAATTTGACTGTCGGTGTGAGCAAAGCTATTATGTGCAAAAAAGAAACGTGCATGACCCTAAGACATTTCTTATGAATGAGCAGTAATGCAGCCGTTGCCCTCTGATGACCTGCTCCCAGTCGCATCATGACCAGGTTCCAGTGATTGCTCTACTTCCGCTTGCTACACCAGGGACTCACTCTCTCTTGGCTCTAATACGTCTGACGGCACATGCTAAAAATGTGCTAGTGGGTACAGAGGAAATGGAAAAACCTTAATTTCCCTCAGGATGCGTCCAAATACTGGCGAGCCTTCACATACATCATCAAAGACGTCACTGAACACCACAAGGCGGTCTCTGCTGGGCCAGCTTTGCGCTGACAACCTCCTCAGCTCCTGGGTATGACAGGAACACACACACACACAATGTTAGCAAGTTAAGATGTGCGTGAGAGTCTGGGTATGTCTTTATTTATGCACCAATGCAGTTTGAGAAGGCATTTCAGAATTGCCATCTCATGTAAAATTGACATACTAGAAGGCCTGAAAATGTAAAAAAAAAAAAGTACCATTATATTGTCATGTTTTGCGTGACCATTCTCACCTTTTGTAGTTTCCTCTCGTGCATTTCTGCAACATTTATTCCAGCCCAGAGGTCCTGCTTGGCTATGACTTTCCTGTCAAACCGTTGTTTTGTCTTTAGCTGGCTTTGATTATTCAGGCCTTCTTGGTCACAATGCTGTTTCCCCTTCAGATCAGATTTAGACTTTTTCTGGGAGAAGGCTTGTGGCTGGACTGGCAGAGAGTTTGAGGAACGGTAAACTATCTTAGGTAGACTTACGTCTTCTCTTTTGTCTGGATATGAATTGCAATCAGTAGCCTGATCTTGTCTTGACTTTGAGACTTCAGACTCTATTAAAGCTTTCATTTCTTTCTTCTTTACATAGTTCAGTGCTTTTGTCAGTGTCTGCTGGAGTGTCAGAGGGTTTGGGTTTTTTTCTCGGCTCTGAGACATCATCCAGAAAGACTGCTTTGTCTCCCCGTGAGGCTGACTCTGGGTCAGGCTGCGGGGCCCCAGATGACCGGAGGAGTAGGTCAGGATATCGGCCTTCTGACCAGCTTCAGCAGCCAGCAGCAGTCTGTGGATGTCGCTCCTAAAGCACATAGGCTTTGGCTTACAGCTGCTGGACATGGCTATGAAGGCACACAACAAATGATTGTAAAGTTTATTGAAAGACACACAAGGTGACAATGCATTTCCTATATAATACAGCAGAACTGTGATGTCCACATTAAATACATTTAACCCAAAAATGAAATTGAATTTCTATTAGGCCTAACTGCATTTACTATATAGTTAGTGCTTTTACCCAAGGTGCTTCACAATTAAATGGCATGAAATTGTCTGAATAATACATTTCTGGTCATAAAAAAAGTGAAAACAAAAGAGTTAAAGTTACATAAAACTATTATTTAGCTAACACTAACTTTTGTAAATCCTGAATCAAAATGTTTTTCCACAATCCTGAGTCACCCAGCAAAGAACCAACCGTGCTTAATATTTTAACTTTTACATTTGCTTTAAAATATTGCTAATAAGCAGTTGAAGCAGACGTACAAAACCTTAAATAATAACCTCACCTGTTAGCTAATTGTACTTTTGTGCGCAGTAAACTTTCTTCTTCATGTCCACAACAGTCTGTTCTTTACTCGGTTGCCAAGGACACCGAAGTGCGTAATGCCTGCGTTGCGTTCAGGGTCTTGGTAATAATCGTACCTCTGACCTTTAAGGTGCTTTACACACGATTATGAGGCAAATAGGTGAAGTGAAAGTGTAGCCTACAGTGCAGAAAGTACCATGGATGTATTATCTTGTATTTATTGATTGATTGATTTTTACATTTGACACATTGTGCGTGGTAGGTTTAAGTTCATGTGTGTATAGAGCCAAGCATTAAAATGATAAGCATTGAAATATTCAGGAATTAGCTGTCATGATAAAACAGTTGTAGCCTATTCATACAATGATTTACATGATGACCATACCGTTTTTTGTTTCATTAGCCCTATTTGAAATGAAGATCACGTGCTTGTAATTGAATAGGCCTACTCAGGTGCAATAATTCAACCAATCAGAGATTGGAGGCAACACGACAGTCAGGTGCTGCTGCAGCCAAGCCAACAACTTCACCAAGTTTGCCAAGCTCGCCTTTCTACAAAAACTCGGTTTGTGTTTCAAACATGCGCAGAAAAATCAATAGGCCTACACTGCACTGCAATGTCAAATCGCCTGATGTTGCGCAAAGAGCGTTTGTTCTCAGTTAGGCCGATGTGTTTGCGTTACGTCTACTCTCCGTGCGCCGCTGCTATGGGCCTACAAACCAAACCGATCACCAAGACCTCCAAATCTATATCAGGCCTGCGTCTCTTAATACGTGGAGCCAACATGCAACCTACGCTGCTCTTCTAAACAGACAAGTTTCAACGGGAAAGAGAGATCAAGACCGTCCCGAAAGATTATCTACCTGATGACAACCCTCCTGTTAGCCGGAGAACTGCCGTCCTCTCCAGGCGGGTTGGAAACCCACCCCGCTCCGACCGTGGTCTGCGTCCGCAGGCGAAAATAACAGCCGGGCAACATGTTGTGGGAGACGTCTGCTATCACGAGGAAGCAAAGGTGACAGGTGGAGGGCCTTGATACCCCCATCTTCGCTGTGGGGGAATGCTCTTGCTGTGAACTCCTCTTTGGCTGTAACTCTCCTGAACTCCGTTCCAACCGTGCCATACGGCCGCAAGTGAAGCCTCTCCCCGGGCAATCATGTCCACGACAGCCATCAGGCAGTGGTGAGTACCAGTCCGTGCCACTGTCACTGGGGAAACGAATGAAACTACGAGCCCCAACAATCAAACCCCACCTAAACAAAAACAAAAAGTAGCCTACTAAATCCAGCAATCAGGAAATACCACAGAACAAACTTTTTCCAAACACTCAACCATGCAAACATTATCAGGGATCCACATTCCAAACCGAAGGGATTATTAATTGGACAGTGAATTTAGGGATAATTGGGCCTTTAATGATATTTTGAGATAATCGCGATTGTATCAGATCACAAGGCCGATTAAAGTGCAGTGTGCAGATCTACAAAAGGACCAAAATTAAAGAGTTGCTGCTTGTGCTCATT
>JAOVVB010202711.1:0-10855 GCA_028570985.1 Heterobranchus longifilis
AGAGAGTATCAGTAGAAAAATGCACTTCAAAATGTAACTATCATTCTTTTTTAATGCTGCATTTTGTGTTGTTCAATGAAATAATGTTAGAAATCAATACAAGCAATTTGTTGTATTTTAGCAGTATACTGTACTGCAGAAAGGCAGAGCTGAGTACACTTTAATATCTGTTAAGTAATATTGTTATCATGTTTTTCAACAATGTTATCACATTTTTCCTCATATTGTGGAGCCCTACATTAAAATATGGTATTAAAACAATGCCAGGAGACTTCATTGTTCAGTGAATGTGATTTTATAATCCTTTTGAAAACTATTTGGGTAGTTGTGTTATACATGTGTATTGCCACTTGATGAATATGAATATATTTTTTTATTTGCAAAATAAAGTTAGTTAATTCTTTAAGCATTTAATAAAACAAGGTTTACAGCATGTCGTTCAGGAAAGTGTAGTTTTTATGAACACTATGAAATGAGAGAGTCTGTGTTTAAATATTAGACCAAACACCGCTGCAGGAATCTAGTGAGTGAAAAATCTATGGGATGCTTTAATACCTGTATATTTTGCCAATCAATGTGTTCAAATTAACCCCCCACCTTGACCAAAAGTATCTCCAGAACATTTAAATCTCTACATGTGCTACATGTCCCATGTTCAACCATCTTTACCATGTCTTACTGTATACTGGAAATCTCTCTCTTCCTTTTCTGCCCAGTGAAGTACATGCGCGAGGCCACACCGTACGTCAAAAAGGGCTCCCCCGTTTCAGAGATCGGCTGGGAAACCCCCCCTCCTGAGTCGCCCCGTCTCGGCAGCCCTCCCATCACCTCCTCCTCCTCCTCACCTGACCCTCCGAGCTCTCCTACCCAGCCCTCCCTGTCCCTGCAGGGCGACAGGAGGTACATACCACTCAAGATGTGTTGTGTAACCCGAGCCATGACCACACCAGACCCTGACAACAGGTAGGTGAAACGCACGCACGCACGCACGCACACACTGGGTAATAAGATAATAAAACAAAGTTTGTTGCATGGTAAAAGAAAAATAGGTTAGACAATCTATTTTAACTGCTAGTTAACTTGCTGGTGCAAATTTTGCACTGACAAGGTGTGTTTTAAGCTCCTTTTTTTCTGCTCCGTTCGTGGCTCTCACAACCGACTGCCTGACGGCGATCAGAGCGGAGAGCTACGTGACACATGCCACTATATCTATGAGGACTGGAGGATTAAATCTGCTGTCCTACACAAGGAGTATGCCAGGCAGACACACAGCTAACAACCTGGCAGGTGGATGTGGTGGAGACACACTCAGACATTCGTTCTGCAGAGTCGCAGAGAGCGGCGGGCATGTACCAGATACAAGGACGCATGCAAGCGGTTCCATTCTGGGAAAGTGGCTGCATGTGTCCAACAATGCACGCAACATTGTGGCTGCGTGACGGGTAAATGAGCCTCCCGGACGGGTGAACTGGGAAATTTTCCTGCTTGTCGGTTAACGATTAATGATCGGTTAACGAGGGTCGGCTATAAGAAAATTAGCATCCCTACTACTTAAATATTATCCTCTTGTGCTTTTCATTCGCAGACTAATGACTAGATGATTAATTCACATACTTCAGTCAGCCAGTGTTATCATTTTTAAAAATGTACATCTTCAGTAGAAACAAATGAGCTTGGGGCCGGGAGCCTCAGACAGCATTGGAAAGTCTGAAAGTATTGACACAGTAAAAACACCAAAACCAACAGGTTGTTGGTTTTGGTGTTTTTGTAGGATTTAAGTACAATATAAAAAAAACAGAATATTGCCAGCTTCATCCTTTAAAGTTGAACTAAAATTAAAAATCATTTTTGCTGAGAAACCAGTATACATATCAGGTTTAAAGTTTATTTAATTGAGATAGCACTTTAAAAAGAAAACAAGTTTTGCACCAAAGTGCTTCACAACACAGACGTGTATACAAGCATAAAACATATATGTGCATGGGCAGGCTATTGCAGGGCCGAGGAGCCGCTACAGAAAAAGCCCTGTCGCCGGCCTTTTTCCTCCACAAACAGGGATACAGCCAACATGCTGTAAAGGCCAATTTATACTTTCCACGTGTGCACAAAGTGCGTGTGACATAAATATCGTCATCGCCCATGACCGCGACCTGACCATGTGTACGCATAGCAAGCTCTGTTGTTTCTGTATGCAGAGGACTCTGTAGGGACTCATAGAACTGGGGTTACATCCAGTAACTACTCTGTATGCACCACTAGCTGGTTTGCCAAGAAGAAGACAATCACAAAAAAATGGAGGCTTTGAAGAGAGGTTGTTTGTTACTCACATTTATACAATACTGGAATAGAGTGTGGATCCACGCGGACCCTGATAAGTATGAATAGAACCGCGTGCACGTCCGTGTGATCCGCACGCATACACAAACGACCAATCCGGCTAGTATGTCGGGGTCTTAAGGGGTGAGAAGTTCTGAGATGTATGTAGGGGTGAGACCACAGAGAGATTTGTTTGCATTTGTGTGTATTCTGAACGGGGAACCACTGTAAGGATGCAAGGACAGGGGGTGATGTAGTCTCGTTTCATTGACCTTGTTAATAACCGAGCCGCAACATTTTGAACTATTTGTAAACAGGAAACAGTAGCCTGGGAGATGCCTATAGGTAGAGGGAATTACAGTAGTTATACCCTTTGTGTTTGTTCTCACATGTCCACTTATTTGGTCAAAATTGCAATCACCAATAATTCACATTTCAGCTCGACTTCAAACACACTGCCATTATGAAAAGGATGGATAGAAGGTTGGATCACGTGACATGTCATGTGAGTGTAATGGCGAACCCGAGTTGACCACCTAAACTAGCTCAGAGGCTTTGCTTCAATATTGTCACTTGCAGATGCTCCAAAGTTCAACTTTGAAGTAACAAAAGGATGATTACCTAAACGAACCAAAGGTTAACCAATTCTTCTCTGCTCCTTTACTCAACAGTGTGACAGAGGGAGAATAGAAAAGTCTTCCCCTGCTATCCTGAAGGGATTACCCAATAATGTTGTCGCAGACTTTTTTTTTTTTTAAACTCAGTTTTTCTTAAAGACAGACGTTTGAAGTGGCACTTTGATCATTCTCAGTCAGCGGGGGGGTGGGGGGTGGTCCGTTAGGAGGTGTCGTCAAGTTAATTGGTTGGTAATATGACAATGGCCCAATCAAACAGCATGGGGGCAGAAAGAGATTCACTGTTAAATATTTTTGGTGTCACAGTCAGTGAACGTTCGCTTTCTCCCCCAGTTCTCTCTCTTTCCATGTTGTTTCCCTTCCCGCGTGTCTTTTGTTTTCACTCTTACTTGTTTGTGTTTTTCTGCCCCTTCTGTCTTCTCGCTGTCCTCTCCCTTTTTCTTTTCTTTCATGATCTCTCTCGCCGTGTTCCCAGCTTTCGCTGTTATCTGTAATCAACCCTCTCCGTCTATCTCCATCCTCTACCCATTATTGTCTCCCTCTTGATTTATTTCCTTTTTCTCTCTCCACAGTTCTCAAGTGTCTCTCTATCGTTCCGTCCCTCCATCCATGCGCGTCCCCCTCTGCATATGTATGATTTTTAGAAGTATGAGATAGTTGAACCTCACTAAACTTCAAAGCTTCAGACGATGGAGGAAACATCAAAGTCAAGTCGTAACAGTGAGCAGCGACTTCAAAGTCCCTCCGTCTGTATAGACGTTGTTAGACGGCTCAACGCTGCGACTGTAAAGTGGAAATGCTAACACACACAAACAATCAATAAAAAAAAATACTTGTAAACAAAATGAAACATAAGAACCCCATCCACAGACACAGCAGATGGTTCTCTGTTGGCTGGCTCTCCAGTATGATAAAACTTTTATTTCCCTCAACAAAACAAAAAAAGACTCAAAAAAAGTAAATGTTTGATAGAAGGAATGCAGTTGTCACTTTTCATTGCTGGGAATGAGTCCAGCCTCCGTAGAGTAGGCCTAACTTATTGACAGATTGTGTCCATGAGCCATTCTTGTATGTACTTTGCCCGTGGCAGTATGAGGACCATCACGACTCTTCAGGTTTGAGATTTAGGCTTGAAAACTGTTAAAATGCTGACCAGGATCTCACACGATGCTCACGCTACATAGACCATTTTTTGAAGGTCTTAAACAAACAGTTTTACATTTTAGGAAATAGGCTTATTTGCTTTTTTGCCATGAATTAGATACGAAAAATCGAAACCACTCTTGTGTCTAAACATGGAGCTAGGGCAGGGAGGCGATTAGCCTAGCTTAGCATAAAGACTGGATTGAAGGGGACACAGCTAGTCTGGCTCTGTCCAAAGTTGGCTACAAGCACCTCTAAAGATAACAACTTGTGGTTTTAGAGGGAATTACATGCTGAATTTCAATTTCTATATATCTGTATATCCATCCACCCAGCACTTCTGTGAACTTTAGACGTGCTGGTATGTATTTACCTTTTGAACAAAATGTCAATGTCAAATGTCAAAGCTACATTTTGAAGACAGGGCATCAAGATCAGGTAATAAAGAAGAACCTATGACCTCCCATCGTCAAATTCAACTTGAAAACACCAGTCTCTCTTTAGTGTAATGTTTTAGGAAAAAGCTCTCTTGACTTGAAAAATAACAGAAAGCTTCCTGGTGGAAACAGCTACAAGCAACTGATCTGACAGAAAATGTTTGACACAGATGCTTTTGTAGATACAAAGCTTTTGCATACATTAGTTAGGACATAATGCTGTGATTGGCCAGTTGTTCTTAGATAGGTTTTCCTGAAAAATATTAAATTAAATGTAATCCTAGATTTCAAAATGCCCAGAGACTGTTTGGTGAACATTTCAGCTGCACTTGCACAAATCTTGGTTTAAGTATTAAACATTTTAAGAGCACAATAGAGTTGAACATTCACTTTGTTGGCCATAACTCTGACTTTATTGGTCAGCCATGCAGTTTTACAAGGAAGTGGGGTCACTAACTCATCTAGTGGCAAGGTGAATTTTTGCTTTCCACAGATAACACAGTGTTCTGTGCTTTGATAAAGCTTGCCAAATTTACCTTGGCCAATATGTTTTTTTTGTGAAGGTCCTTCCTTATCCTCACAGCCAGGGGACATTTCCCTTTGACTCACCAGTAAATGTTTAGTACATTTTAAATGGGAGGACACCAGAGTTGGAATCTGGTATTTTATGCTTAATCCATGAAACTCACATTTATACTGAAAAGTCGGATGCTTCTCAGTATCATGTTGTTCAGAGATAATGTGTGTCGGATAAAGATCGCAGGGCAAGACTAAACCTACTCTCTATTTTTCGTATTTTGGGTTCGGAGCTGAAATGGTTTAAGAGGCTTTATGTTAAGTGACAGGTAGGGCTGCCTTATCTTTTATACAAGACTCAGTGCAATGTTGAATCCCTCTGAGAGTTTCTCTCTTCATTTCAGCAGATGTTGTTTAAACTGTGTGTAAGCCTGAGAGGACAGACAGGAGAGAAGGCAGAGCACATACAGTGATGAGAAGAGATAATAAGACAAGGTAAAAGTAAAAGTGAGGGAGTAGAGTATAGAAAAGAAAAGAGAAGACTTGATTTTTTTTTTTTTTTTTTACTTTGTAATGCTCTAAAGACATTTTCTGCACCTTACTGTACACACTGTACACGTGATAGATTTAAAAAAGAAGACTTATGATTACTCTAAAAATGTTATGAGAAGGTGTGGAGAGACGGGATAAGAGGACGCGAGGACGGGTGGAGGAGAAAAAGTTCAGAAAGAACAGGGAAGACAGAGATGAGCAAAGAAAAGGAAAAGGAGAAGAGAGAGATGCCAAGAGACAAGAGGAGAAAGAGGTGAAATATATCTCTCGTCATTACTAAGGCAAGTTGAAAAACCTGCAGTGTGAATGTGAGACTGGGATATCCACAGAAAACATGTATGGCTGTGTAAAAAGAGGAGATGACTCCTGGCAGAAGCAGCACGGCTCTTCACAGTGTGACAGTTTTCTACAGTACGATCTGTTTAACCTTGACAGCTTTTTGAAAGATGAAGACTTACACTCTCCAATTCTCACCTATTGTGTATGCCTGCATACCATGGTATGATAACCAATATATAGTGCAGGAAAACTACCCTTACGTGGAATGATACAACCTCTTACTTTAGTATCCTACTGATCTCTTATGTTGTCTCCAATACCCGTTTGTATTCCATACCTCATTGCATATTTAACCTGAAAAACCTGCAGCTCAGGTAGCCAAGAGGAAGTCCAACTGTTAGCCCTGCCCATTCATTGCATTTTACCACACCTTATATGATTACTTTTCATGCTGAAATTGCAGTTTACAGTTCAGGTGTGTGGCAAAAATGCAGACGATTCAACATACAGACCAACTGAAGACCAGCATTCAACAAGACCACTGAGTGCAGAGGACACACTCAAGTTACAGCTAAATGTCCAAGAACAATGCTGCCAATTTCTCAAACCACTAAAATAACAAGCCAAAATGGGATGGATATCCTTCCCTCTGGCCAGAACTTTAAGATGGTCCAATGCTTCTATATAACCACTCTGACATAAAACTGGTGAGAGGATATGCAGAACATCAGACGATCAGACGATTCTGGATGATTGGTGTTGTGTTATTTGAACCTCTTTTGTACTTTTGAGAGGATTTGTTGTACTAAACATGATACAGCATACTACAAATCCCAGGAATCCCAAAAAAGGGTAATATATTCCCAGGAAGTAATAGTAGACAAGTGTCTAGTTTTGACAGTTAAGTAAATTAAATAATAATACAGTGAGGCATGTGGCAGGCCTCACATGGCCACACAACTTGAAAATTCAAATTAGGCCCATGCAGTGAGAGGACTTGGCTACGTGAAAATGCTGTTACTGTACATCTTTGAAAGGCTAATGTTTAAATGTCATGTCATTTTAAAAGGTTAACATTCAGAGACCTGGAAGACCTACAGCTGACTTGCAATTTTCTTATGAAGAAATGCCCTCAAGGCCTTTAAACATAACTTGAGAAATGCTTTACTCAGACTTGAGACTTGTCTTGGACTTATCCCAAAAACATTAAACCGAGCTCTGTATGAAGCCTACTGTATGTGTGCAGCAACAATTATTCCATCTGGATTTAGGCAGAGGCAGGGTGGGCCAAAACAAACAATTAAATTGATTAACTGTGAAATCTAACAATGTTTTCTTGTTCTCTAAGGTCATCTGTGACACACATTTATTTTTTTTATAAATAATATTATTTATTTATTGATTGATTCCAAAGGGCTTACATTCTGTTTTGTTATTTAAAGCAATTCAGCATTTCAACAGTATTACTGCGTTACTGCTTTAAAATTGCTATTTTGCCATTAAAACATTTCTTTCATGCAACTGTTGTGTGCATACAGAGTTCACTAATGAATATTTACAACAAAATGACTGTGAGTCACATCTGTATGCTGGAACAGAGCTACCCAGCTTGAATACATATTTGCTATATATAGTGCTAATCCTGTGAGAACAACTAGGCTTTGATCAAGTGAGTGATTGATCTTCATTCAGACAGGACTTAGAATATAATTCCATACATTCAAGTCCATCTACGGGTCATCCAGTCCATGTGCTGTTCTCAGTGATCCCAGTGAATGTTAATGCATTGTGTCATGCATGCACGGGATGGGTAATTTAGCCCCAAAGCCACTACACATCTTCCCAGAAAATGGCAGATAATGTGTCCTCTCAGTCTAGTATAACTCACGGGAGTCAAGTTGTTGCTAGTCTCGCATAGCCAGACTTATCACCACAGCGCTGCTGGGGGGAAGTCTGGATCGAATGCCATTTCACTCCTGGATAGTGGAAAAAACTCCCTGGCCTGTTTGTATTTCCTTAAACCAATCACAATCATCCTGGGCAGTGCCACGCCCTGACGGTGCCTCTGCAAAATAGTGTCGGGACACTACGGAAATGTTGTAAAGAACAGAGCAGGTCTGCCTTATTGCATGATCCAAATCTTAAGAATGTGTCGTTTTCAGTGTCTAGGTTGATAGCTCGGAGGTTGTTGTTTGTTTCCCGTAGCAAAGGTACTTTTAGAACGGGAACACAGACTTCCTGTGCAGCCAGGAAGTAAGGCTTTATCCCTGCACTGTTTGGAAAGCCTGTCAGACTAAGTTGTTGCTAAAACAAACACCATCCTTAAAGGACCTCCCTCTATCAAGCGCACATCTGGCCCAGAAGTCTCCCCCCTTTCCTCCCCCTCTGCTCTCCCCCTGGCCTGTCCTTAATCAACTTGCCTTTTACGGGCAGCATTTCTATTTTTAACCAGAGAAACACCTGGAGCTGATCTAGACGGTCTCTCCCACCTCCGAGGGTTTGATGGAAGAGCAGATTCATCACATTCACCGGGGCTTTTCCAGGTCCCCAGTGTGTACTGTATGAATAAAGAAAGCTGCAAAGAAAGCATGTTTGCAGAGTTGAAACCACCCTGGTTTTGGAGTACTTTCTATTTTAAACCACCGGGAGCACCTGGACAGTGCAGTGCTGTGAACAGAGATGCTAGATAGTTTCAGAGGTAGTGGGAAACTCATGGCGCACACTCCGGATGCGAACTACAGGAGAGCCAGGGGGAGCTTGGTTCCTCTTAATAACACATGAATTCCCCTGAAAATATTGTTTCTGAAATTTTGGGGGTTCTCTAAAAAAATGCTGTTTTTGCCATGTGTTTCTATTTTTCTGTATCTTCATCATCATGGATCACGTGTTATTGATGTATGACGCATGCATGAGGATGATTCATCGCTAATAATAAAGATACCGGCAAATATGCTAATCTTGAAATTATTGTGCTCATCTGTATGTGATGGGTAACTTTAACGGAGGGACTCGACCCCTTAACAGCCTGTCGTGCTCTGTTGATTTAATGTTCATATATTTGTGTGTTTACAGGCTGTTTTGCTATTTAACCTATCCATGTCTCATTTGTGCCCATAAACTATAGAACATAGTACATCAGTCTGCAGAGTATACTGTGCCCTGCTTTAGTTGGCTGCATAGTATCATGCTGTGGTGTTTGGTTTTGATACCCACTCACTGATATTCACTCTTACTTTACTTACAGAAAGTTTAGCTTTGCTTCAGCATCACTGAGTATTTTTACTGCTAGTTTTACTCTGAAGAAGTGCACTGCTTTATGCACTGTAAAGACTGCAACGTGCACAGGGATGAATTACTGAACGGGCCTATCAGGCACAGGCCCAGGGGCCCAAAATGTCATGGCCCCCCTGGCTTTGACCTGCAAAAACCACTACAAAGAAGACTACAAAGAGATACAAAATGGCTACAAAGAGACACAATATTACTATACAGAGATTCAAAATTACTACAAATAGACACAAAACAGCTGCAAAGAGACACAATATTACTGTATAGAGATTCAAAATTACTACAAAGAGACACATAATGACCAGAAAAAGTCTACCTCCAGATGTGGTCAGGCAGATCTGATCACAATCTGATCACGACACGTTTACATCTTGCATTAACATGTGTTTTTCCATATCCAGATAACATATCCAGATACAGATCACATTTTAATACCAGACGTAAATGAGATGATTGAGTGATTGACACAAAACCACAGAGAGACATGTAACGACGACAAAAAGACAGAAAACAACAACAAAAAGAGGCTAAATTACTATAAAGTCTGTGTGTCTTGCTCCTATGTAGGATAGGTGGGGCCTTTTGCATGTCTGTGCCCAGGGGCCCATTGTCTCATAATCCGATCATGAACGTGCACCTTTTTAAAATTCATATTCATTGAGCACACAATCAAAGAGCCGTTGAATGAGATCGAGAAGCATCCAACAGATGTATTTCTCTCGAGGCCAGAAATACTCCCATATGACATAAGGAGATTAGCTATGGAAATTTAGTGGGAGACAGCACTTTGTCATACAGCCCACAGAGGATGCATGAGCAATGTCTGTTTTGTGTTTTGAATTGACTTGAATAAACTCGAATTTCAATGCACTTCATTTCATTGTTCTGACCGAAATGCCCATTTTCAAGTGGATGACACAAACGAGCATCTGTGGAAGCTGAGACCTAAACGGATTACATTTGGTTTCTAAAACTATGAGTTGAGATTAAATTGAGTCCAATTGGGTCTGCCCGATAAGGCTAGCAATAGATTTTCATTATTCAAAAAATAAATGTATTCATCGAGGGTTGTGAACCATAAAAGTCTTAGAACCCGTCCAATGATAACAGAGAGGTTAAAGCTGTTTTAACTTTTCTTATCTCCTCCTCCAGACAACTGGAGCTGCACTCCCCTGATGCCAGGCACACCGTGGTGCTGCGCTGCCCAGACCAACCATCTGCCCTGTCCTGGTTCTCTGCCATGCACTCTGTCACATCCACACTGGCACAGGTCTGTCTTTGATTTCATTGATTGTACAGGTAATTCTCATCAATGTGACCATTAGAATGAGATATTGCAATGATTTCATATACTGTGGCCGTGATTGGGCTCCTCAGAGCTGCTCTGAATCTAATGCGTCCTGACTGATCATCCCACCACAGCGAGCGCTGGCAGAGGTCATCCAGAACACAGCCAGGACGGGGGTAGCTGGCAGCAAAGAGATACGACACCTGGGATGGCTGGCAGGGAAGGTAGGAGTGTGTGTGTGCATTTGTGTGTGTGTGTGCGTGCATGTAGGAGAGAGACAGGGAGTGTAAAATGCTTTATAATACCCAACTGTACAATCATATAGTGTGTGTGTGTGTGTGTGTGTGTGTGTGTGTGTGTGTGTGTGGGGGGGTGTGTGTGTGTGTGTGTGTGTGTGTGTG
>JAOVVB010202751.1:0-10854 GCA_028570985.1 Heterobranchus longifilis
TTTTTATTTATGTAAGTTTATATATTTCAGAAACAAAGAGATGCTGCTATCTGCTGAATAAGTGTTAAATAAATGTTTAAGTTCAGCCATTTGAAATTGTTGTAGGCTATTTTATCAGATGCAAAAAATAAATAAATAAATAAATAAAAAATATCTGTATCGACATCGGCCGTTGAAAAACACATTGGTCGACCACTAGTAAGGGCAATGTTTGCAGTTCAAATTGTAAAATCAAGAAGGGAGACTGATGTTTCAAATGCAGTTTGAATGGGAAAACTCTGCTCAGCCACTGTGGAGATAGCCTATGAATGTCTAAAGTCAAGAAAACTGACACACTGATGAGTATAATATCAGCAGGCTATCAGTTGTGGGTGGATGATTTCAACTTATTGACCCAGATAAACATGAACATTGGAAACATTGCCTCCTCGGTGAACCACGAATCCAAAAACGCAGAAAAGTCTTGATGCATTTAAGTAACAAGAGCAAACATGTCCAAACATCTGTTTGCAAACTCTCACACAACTCGCGCAGTTTACTCCAAGTCTCATTTATGCAATCGTAAATGCATTTTTTGCTAAAACCGTACTATTTACAGCACTTCCACTACTCGTCCGAGAAGCGTGCGCAGGCGCACGCGACTGGTGCGTGAAAGACTGTTTATGCGGAAGTGTTGTAAATGTGTTAGAGAATCTGCAACACTTAACAATAAAAAACTAAGGCAAATCATACTGTTACCTTGTGACTCTGTCTTGCAGATGTAGGTAGTTTTAAGACTTGAGATATCTGATGTGGAAACAGCACTTGACACAACCATCTCACCACAAAGTCCATTTAGTGGCTCAGTCAGTGAGCTGGGGCTTTCCATCATGCAGCCACGTGTAGGCCAAGAAACAATGAGGTTTTGGTGTAGATCCACCTGGCATCCACAGCAGTGTCGCCACCATGTGGTCATTTATTTATTTATTTATTTAAATTACCATTTGCCTCATTTTGATCCAGGAGCTGTAGTTGATCTTCTCCCTGGATTCTTTGGTTAAAGGCAGATGTGTCAGTAAAAATATTTTCTGCTAGTTTAACTTTTGGGCAGAATAGTTTTTTTCCATACTCCTCCAACACATTTTAGCCAATTATCACCAAACTTGGTAGCCTACAATGAAACAACATTTGTGATTCAGGGCTTCATACTATAGGCCTATAATGACTTGCAGGTGTGACCTTTTTGACATAATCTGCCATAACTCCACACAATTAGCCTACAACTTAATTTAGATTAATTTGAAGACATCCCTGCAACATGTGATGGCTAAAGCAAGATTGTGGTGCATGATTCACCTAAAACAGACATAACTCGGTGGTCACAAATCTGACTCACAGTTGTTTTCCGCGAGCGAGTCCAAGTCCATGTCAGTTCTGTCAGAGCAAGTTCAAGTTAAGCTGCAAGTCTTTGAGGTCTGAATGCCGACCATTCAAACACTGAATTTGCACATTTTGCTGTCGAGTGCAAGTTAGAGTGTTTCCACAAAAATAAACACGCAGACTTATTTTAAGCCTAAAAGGTCAACGACCTGACCCCCAAGCTAACTGTTTCCATGGTAACAATCAGTGACACCTGCTGACCAGTGGCACCAAATGACATGGCCCATAATTTGTGGTTTGCAAACAATGTTATGGAGCGAGCAATGAGAAGGAAAAGAGGTTTTAGAGAGCGGAGGAACTCCTTGGAAATATCCAGCTGTGAGGAAATCGTCGGAAACTATCCGGAACCACTGAGCACTGCTACATTAGGAAGTGACAGTCAGCATTTATGTTACTGGAGGTTTTTTGTATTCACTTTTTCCCTGTAAAATGTCCCTGAAAGTGTTTAGTTATTCCAGAAGGAAGACATTTTCTGTTGGAGTAAACAGAACTGAGTGTCAGCCATGTTTTTTAGTTTGAAACAAATCTTCGTTGACCCAGAATTCACAACAAATTAGTCCTAATAAAGACAGTCAAGAACTGTAGACAGCTGTGTGTAACAGGTGTATTTAGATGTCTCACTATTAACAAAAAGCCATAAGATAAAAGTGAGTCTTAAGAAGAGTTTTAAAGATAGATACATAGTCGAAACCGGCCCCAAGTCCTTTCTATGCAAGTTACATATTCAGGTTATGTAAACAGCCTGTCACAGTCAAAACTTGAGTCATTTTTACTTTCAAGTCTCAAGTCAAGTCAAATCTTCTGGGAGTCAGTTCTCAAATAAATCAAGTCTCCGAGCAGTTAAGTCCCCAATCCTACTGACTCACTGTTGCATGATCCATCTTTGTACAAAGCCTAATATTCCCAGACAGGATTTAGGGATTCTCGAAAAAGATTTCAGACAACTTTATTTATCTCATGAAGGGCAATTCATTTCATTTGATAAATAATTTTATCCATCAGCATGAGCTTAAATCCATCTCACAACAAAATAAAGGACTTGGAACAAAGGCCTCTAAATAGCAAAACTCAATGGGAGATATTTAAAAAGACTGAATGGAGGAGGGAAAAAAAGGAGCATTTAAGAGCTTCTCTATCAATTCAATCAGTATTTTTTTTATCCTGCTAGCTGAGACTTTTCATTACCTTGCTCAGTGGGCTGTGTAATACCTAGCCTATCAGGGATTGTGCATTATTGCCCACAGTAAATGAAGGCCTAGAGGTGTATTTGCCACTGCAGATTTAAGAACATCCCTTCAAAGATTTTCGCCTTCTTTGCTATTATTGATCAAATCCCTAAGAAGCGCACTTGAGTCTCGGAGGTGTTTGTAATACTGCCTTTATCCACACAAGAGCAATCAAAGAGGAGGGCGGCAGTTGCACACATGCACCCCTCGCACCGGCACCATGCCTCCTCTCCTGAGCAGCTCTCTCATCTGCAGAGGGAAGCTTTTCACATGAAGTTCATTACATCCCCTCTCCCTGCTCACATCTCAATGCTGCTCTTTGTCCGCCGTAATCTCGGGATCCCTCAGAACCGCTAGCTTGAGTTTCACATTGGGGAGTATCTCAATGAGTCTGGAAAGGATTTCAAAGGCGAGGGGCCGCTATATCATCCAAGCATGGTCCTCATGTCCTGGGCTTATCTTGACCCGGAGTCAAGTTGGCCACATGCTGCAACTGAATAGCCCCTCTCCATATCCGAATGTTGTTTTAACCAATTTGTCTCTGTTGGTAGAGTTAAGAGAAACAGACACTGTGCTATATAAAAGTGTATTGTGTTGCTGTGCATTTATCTAATATATCTCCCAGATACTGCCAGAGCTCAAACAAAAAGGGATAAAGTAGGCCATGAACTGACATGATGTGGGAAGGAAACAAGTGTAACAAACTACATAAAAGGAGTGTTTCAATCTGGACCACTTGGTTTCCATTTACAATAATCCAGGATAGGCTGTGGTGTGATAAAATCCTAACAACTTCCGTACTCCCGAAGATAAGCCTGCTATGCACTTACAAGACGGGAAGTGATCTGGGATATCAGCCTTTCAAAGCAGGCCAGCAAAGCCAAGTGAGCTTCACTGATGTGCCGGCCGGTGGCTTTTAATCCCCACACAGCCCTCCATTCTTGTGAGGGTGACCATGTTTTTTTTTCTTTTAATTAAGACCTTACCTGTCCACATCAAAAAGGCAACTCAGATTAGTCTTTTGATCTGCCTAAGCTCTTTATTACTGTATATGGAATATGTTAAGATTTCAGCCCCAACAATGAATCATCTGTTTTGTGTAAATGTGTGCTGCTCGATGCTCATAACCTGCTCTGCTCTCCGAGGTTGGCACTGACATAAGACGAAGAGGCCGTCCGGATATACGAGCGGGTTCTTAGCGGTGCGTATCTAGAGCAAAAGATGATGCCGAGATAAGGAGGAAAAAGACAGGAAGCCGAGGAGGGAAGAGACAATTATTTGGCTCCCTCGCTGAGTCGGAAACTTCAAATGAAACAATGCATAGTGGAGAGTTGTGTGCAAAATATCCATGGTCAGAAAATCCTCCAATCCAACAATAAAATGATACCAAAAGCAGACGCAGGCTGTTGAATCTGTTTGAATTATTTATTTTAGCCCCCAAAAAAGAAAATAAATGGCACATACAGTGAATGAAAGCTAATGCATTTCCTCTATGAAGAGCCTGCATGAAAAAAAAAACATTAAATTAAGAGCGTAGCTAAGAAGTGAGGGTGCAATTATAACCTGCATTGTGTTATCAAGTCACACAAAAATGAGTTTGTAATATTCTCTCAAACATACAAAAAACGTATTTCAATTTCCATTTCATTATCAATCTTTTTGCTCAATTAGTCTCAGAATCAATTATATACAGTGCAAATGTTTTGATACATCAACAGGAAAGAAAAGTGAGGCATCTGGAGGAAGGATTATTCATTTTCTGGCTTATTTTTCTGGTTTTAAGGCAGGATTCATGGTTTTTAAAGCACACTTTGAGCTACAAGTTACAACTAAACACATATTAGCAAATTAAAGAATAACAAAATAAAAAAAGGTGTTAGAAATTAAAGAAATACTGTACAGTAAAAGTTATTCTGGAAATGTAGGAATGCAAAACAATGTCAAACAATAATCGGCATGTGTTGAAGAAAAACAACTGTTGCCCTGACTGGCTGACAATCCACCGATAACTTATAGTCCTGTGAATTCAGTGAATCATGCAGCTTTTGTCTCGTTGCATCGATGCCTCCGACAGCTGCAGTTGTTAAAGGGTACATTTATCAAGTCATGTCACTTGCACTACTACTACTAGCACACAGATCTCTGGCCAAACTGTCAGCGGTCGAGTTGCATTGTGGATAATGTAGGCGACAGTCAGAACACATGGAATAAAAAGGAAGTGATGTTTGCATTTGATGGGACATTTAAAAAAATATAATAAAAAAGTGTTTGCAATTTTTAAGCAACATTGCTCCAATGTTTACAAATACAAAGACACATTTACAGCTTTTCAGTAAAATCAAACTAAACATAAAAACTCCTGACATGCTGTACTGTTAGTACCTGTATGATGACACGCGTGTATGAATGTAAAAAGAAACAGATGGACACATTACTGGTTATACTGTAGCTAAAGTAACGCTGACCGACAGCATATTGCGCAACACTCCTCTCAACAACATCCACTCCGATCGTCTTTAAACACATTTAAATAACAGCTCTCATATGTACACAGGGAACCCTCTTAAAAAAATGGAAAACCTCAAGTCGAACAAATGCACTGCCACTGATGGCAGCTGTGCTAAGAAGAAAAGGACAGGGTGTTAAGAAAAATATCAGGTGACACAACAGCAAACAGTTGTGACATACAGCTAAAATTGTTGGCTGAGAACACAGTGGAATTTGCGTCTCTCCTCCATAACAGCATTTAACTCGTCTTGTTGCAACAGAAGTTTTAAAAGGCTGTCTCATCTTCAAAAGTGAAAAAAAACTTAATTTGAAAACATAAATATTAGTACATTGAAATTCTATGTTCTACCATTCATAAAAAAAGGCAAAGGCACAAATATCAACTTCTAATATAGGAGCAACATTCTGCAAAGAGCCAACGTTGAAACACCTAAAAAAAATGTTAACATCGCTAGTGTGTTTGAAAAAATAAAAGCAGTAACACAAACAATAGATGGAGTGAGGATATGCATAATACAGGGGTAAATATAGAAGGCATAATAATGTTAATGTCTTTTATTCTGAAAAGCACAGTACTGTTTTGGTGCGTTCACAGTGATCCTCCCTCAGATGAACTCCCCTCGGAAAGGAAGTGACTGAATGTTTTGCTGTTGCCAGCGGCAGCGCAGCCGGGCCAGCGGCGTGTCCCTCGGGTTTTCAAACTCGGAGAAGCCCAGCTGGTTGAGGATGTCATAAACTCCGGCTCTGGCAGCCACCTACCACAGAAACACACAAAATGTTAATGAACAGGCAGCACGGCCAGCCAGGCTTTGCTTTTTTAAATTATTTGTCCATCATGACCACACAAACGCTTTGACCGCCATTTTCTTTCCAGAGTTAAAGCATGTCATTGACGGTTTCCTCCGTGTGCAGCTGCTACACTGGAACAATAGAGATCTACTGCGGCTTTGGAAACAACAGGAAGTGGTAGAAGAAGTATTCAGGTCCTTAATTTAAAAGATCAACACCACAGTGTAGAAATACTCCATTACAAGAAAATTTGACTTATAGGATTACTCCACTGATTATACAAGATCAGGTTTAGTCTCCGTGTCACAATGAGTACATGTGAAAACCTGTGACTTTGGAGCGATCTTTCCAGAGTTTCTCAAAAAATAAACCTGACGACGTCACTCAGGACGAAATTTTAAAAAAGTACATCATCCCACAGCAGAAGGCTCTTCTATTCTTCATGTGTATTGTTTAATAAGTACGTAGACCTGATGAAGGAGCCGGGTCTCAAGAAATGGCGGATGAGTAACACATAAATCTGTTAAATCACTTTGCATGTCATTTCACGCCGTTTAGTCGCACCAGGCTTTCAACTAACCCCAATTTAAACCCATCTGTGGGTCAGGAGATGTAGTATAAAGAGTGAGAAAGTCCGTGTCGGGAGGAGGACAGTGGAAAGGAGAAAGTCATGTGTGAAACCAAAAGTCAACGTTGATTTTTTTACATTGACTACTTAACTTACTTATCCTAAACCAAACCATTATCTTTTCCTAAACCAACCATATAGTTGTATTGCCTAAACATAAGTTTTGTTTGAATTCACAACGTTAGCCGCATGTTTAAAACCATCTGTAGTGAAGCGCGATAGTTTGATGCGTAAAAGTGAAGTCAGGTGTTCCTGACCAAGCGTCCGTAACGGGGCATTAAATGACACGTGGAAAGCTTAATATGCGTAGACATGACATGTTTTCCCATGAGATCACGTTGGATGAAACATGTCCGCACAATATAATAATCAGGACTCGTGGGCTTTCGAAGGGGCGGCTGTGGCTTCCTGTCCACGTGTCGAAGCGCCCTTGAGCATGACACTTCTGCCTCACTGTTGCAGATGGTCAGCCCTGCTCCTCGTTATGCACGTCAGCGGTGTGTGGGTGAATATATTAATGGGCAATGCAGTTAACACTGAAGAGCCTCTTTGAGTCATTGTGTGCGATCACTGCTTATGATTTTCTAATAAAATATTAACCGCAGAGGACTGGAAGTACAAATCAACTAAATAAAACTGAAAACCATCTAACTGACTATTGTACTTAAGTGCAGTGATGAGGCAGCCTTGGAACACTATGGAAACAGTTATTCAGTTTTTCTCTGAGTCATTACTGGATGAATAAGGGCAGAGAGGAACACAGCGAGATGTCCCTCAGGACAGAGTTCAGTGTTCGTGTTAAGCAGCAGGTCACGCTGACTCATGGTCTGCTTTGGCTGTCAAACACTGTGGGATGGATGGGAAGCGCCACGGACAACCAGAAACATCTGGCCATAAAGCCAAACAATACAAACAAATACACAGACAACGACTTCCCTGCAAAAACTTTAAAGATTGAACACCCCATTAGAAGTGCCACAGCTTGCCCAGTTTACTCTGCAGGAGAGGCTTTGAGAAACAGTGCTGGACCCTGGTGTTCAGACACCACATCTGATAAAAGAGCATATGAGAGGCTCATAAAGTCCTGTAAACAGAGTGTCAAATTTCCATCGATCAGTGTATTGATTCTCACATCACAAACCCATTCAAAGGATTTATAAATCTCACTTTCTGGAGCATGCATGAGCGTTTTCTCTTGCAGCATTCAGGACACAGCTGAACGACCAGCAAGACCCTAGTAGACGTTAAAGGGATAGTTCAGATTTTTTTGAAGTGTGCTGTAGTTACTGTAGATGGCGGTCGGCACGCCCTCAGTTTGCAGACAGGAGTCCCGCCGCGGAAGCTAAGGAATGTATTGCTGTAAGATAAGATAAAATATACTTCAATGTCCACGCAGATACATTTGTTCTGGACTCCATGCTGCAGTTCCACAGAAGATAAAACCATGTCAACAGGGGCAACAGCAAAACCACCGAAAAAATCAATATAAGTGTTGCGCGAGGTAAAATAACTGTTTTTGTCAAAAGAGTCTGGTGGTTTTGAACAGAGCATAGATACAATGGCTTCAGTTCTCCCTGCGTGTACATGATTTTATCTTCTGTGGAACTGCAGGATGGAGTCCAGAATACATTTCTCTGCAGGGACATGAAAGTATATTTTATCTTATCTTACAGCAGTACATTGCTTAGTTTCTGCGCCGGGACTCCTGTCTGCTTCTCCAAACTGGGGGTGTGCCGACCGCCAACTACTGTGGGTAACTGACTATGGATAAGTACCTCATACAACCCCACTTAAAAATCCAAACTATCCCTTTAAGGGCATGAGTCAGTGGAGGTAACATAGCCTCAAACGCCTTGCCAGTTTAACCTCTCCCTCTTCACCTCAGGCGGTCAAAAAGTCTGCAAATATGGAGCGGAGAGGAATGTGCAAGAGGAGAGATGTTTAAATAAGGGCAGCATTTGTATCCATATGCATACTTTTAAACTACTCAGAATTGAAGAATACGACTGTGTGGTTATGTTCTTGAGGCTGTGAGGTAATCCTGTATGTAGTACTTTTAAAAATGCACTGTCAGGTTGAATGCTGAGGAGGACATAATGGAACAATGAACAGGAATAATAGTATCAAGATATCCCTTTCACTAACAATGATTATAGCTTAGCGGGCCAGCTTTGTGCAGAAATAAACACAAGGCACCGCAGAGTGTGGTCTAGATTACCTACTTGCTGACCATGCAAAATCAAATCGTACAATAGATATCATGTAACGCTAAAACTTTTGCTTTGTAGAGTCGACGCTGGTTCAAACCTTCCCTCAGTCCTGTGAGCTGTCTCACTGTGGACACATAATCCTGCAGCTTCCATTGTCCCGTCTTCATTCAGCTTTCTACAGTAAACACATGTATTTAAAGAAGCAAATAAGAGACACACTTACAGCCACTGAATACAAATTTAAACACCACTGACTTCATAGCATTGAAATACTTTACTTTGAAAACCATGTATCTGAATGGATTTGTTCTGAATTCACCTCTCTGAAATTAAAATATGAAATTTCTTGATTTGCAATTTCAAAAGCTGAATTTCAATATATTACTTTCAATGTTCACAAATTCAGGACAAATAAATTGGTGGTTTTCCAAGTAAAATATTTCAATGCTATAAATTCAGTGGCTGTAAAAACACTTATGTCTCTTATTTGCTTCCGTAATGCACTGATGCACCTTTCAGCACATCCATGTTCGACGTGTTCCTGCTGTATGAGGTCTTTAGTGGGAACAAATGAGTGGGTGCAGCGGAACCATTAGTCAGTGGATGAGACTCCCATGAGGGTTTCTGCATGTGTGCTCTTAACCAGGGTACTTAACCTGACTCATCTCCTCCACAGCCCAGCTGTCTAAATAGGGCATGAGAGAAACAATCTGTGAGTGAAAAGAGGATGCTGGGGAGGTTGAGAGGATAAAAAATGTCTTTGAATTTCTTTAAACCAATCAAAATTGTCTTGGGCAGACTAAGCCCTGTATGTATGTTTGCTCTTGCAAAATAGATAGCGGAGATAGCAGAAGAGATGGAGAATGTCTGACCAGACCACCACAGAGGTAACCTCCATGACATGCTAATGCCACCTCTCCAAAGCTCTGCCGAAAGTATGGGCTTTCTTGTAAAACAGGATCAACAGTGAAGACGGCTATACGAGTACACAACTCATTTCCAGAAGACCTCACAGCAACAACCACCAAACACACATGCAGTACTTGAAGCTTCTTCTTTGCAGATCCAATTTATTACAGAGTTTCTGGCAGACAGGCAACTGCACATTTTAATGTTTATTGCTTATTCCTCTTATGTTGACCTGTTAGAAAAAAAGGTTTTGCTCCATTTTTACACATGTATAAATAAAATAGAAACTGCTAATTGCTTCCCATGGTGCTGCTGTGGTGGAAATAGCATCTAAAGACTGAATACATCTGAACACTAATCAAAACAGATCAGATCTCTGATGTTAAATCACAGGAGGCCTTGAAGCTGTTGGCTCGTGCGGTGACAAACTTTCTGGGTGACAGTAGGCAGAGCCGTCGGAGAGATGCCTTTCATGCCGCACTGAAGAGATCGCAAACGCCAATACTCATTAGGGCGGCTGGAGCGGCTGGGGAGGAGCAGCGCAACGAGGAGGTGCTGGTCTTTCCCACAGTCGGCTAACTCAAAGGCTGCACATACCGGCCTGTGTAAGGGGACAGGGAGGCCTCTGTGCCACACATCAAAACAGCTGGAGTGACTGATAGGGTACCTCTCCTGCAGGCATGCGTGGTATGCACTGTACACAAGTCCCGCCATTGTGTAAAGGGCCACGTTTTGGATTAGCAAACATGGATTTCAATTCCAATAACTCCTCTGATGTTTCTGCTCTGATCTCACGACATGGCCACGAGGCAACACGGGCTAATGACGCTAGGGACAATATTTGTCCAATGTGCACACGATGCGGCAGCACGCGTTTACTTCAAATACGTACTGAACACTGCATCGTTTTGATCCTGCAGCGAAACAACACAGGACACATGCTTCTGTGTTCAAACAATCCGACAGAACAGAAGCAACAACACCAAATAGGTCAGAGGCTCCATATCAGCTGGCAACAAGCCGCTGCCATGCATGACTGGGAACACTGTGCTCCTGCTTTTTAGCCGCTGTCAAGATCAAATTAGTCCATGCACACGCACACGCACACGCACACGCACACACACACACACACACACACACACACACACACACACACACACACACA
>JAOVVB010202760.1:0-10854 GCA_028570985.1 Heterobranchus longifilis
ACATAATGAATTTTATGATGAAGGCCTAATATGAGCTTCCCCTGTTTCAAAAGCTAGCAGCCGCCACTGGTGTATACGGAATTAAAAAAAAAAGGTTCTGCACATTTCCTGCACATTAAACAATTTGATATTATATAGGAACGCCTCCATAAGTATTAAGCCAGAAAAATAAATCAAATACATGCTTGATAAATGTGTGTTTACAATTTCTTGTGACAATGAATGATTATCGATGGAAATAACTCAGCTCATATACTATAAACCTAATGCTAATACGCACGTCCCTTCTTAAGGTCCTAGCCTAACTACTGTAACAAGATACTGAGTAACTGTAGATAGAACTTTTTCGTTCTGTGCATAGATCATAAACCAACAAACATAAAAACAAACAATTGAGAAATATTTAAAATTTAAAATTATTTAATGTAATTAAGCACTTTCACACTCAAAGTTGTACGGGTATGCTGAATACAAGTGTTTTATTCTTACTGGTACTTTGTAGCCAGGGTTGGATCCCAAATAATGATCAATAAAAAGGTAGTGTACTATGTACAGTAGGTTGTACAATCCTTTGTTCCACACATGAAGTAGTTCCTGATGATCAGGGGTTAGAGAAGAATTTGGGATTCAGCCCTGTGTGTTAGACATGAAGGCAATTTGGTACAACTTAAAAAGCAATTACTAAGGAGACAGGACCCAAGACAAAAACCGAGGAGTGAATCTCAAAAGTGCAGCAAAGAAACAAAGGTGTGAATTATTTTTTTATTAACAGCAGTTTTTTTTTGTTTGCAGTTATTTTTAATCATGTTTAGTTAATTAGTCTGTTTTATTCTTTTTTCTTTTTTCATGTTTGATACAAATCCAAAGTCAATTATAAAGAGCTTTAAATAAATGAATTCTTGTTTCAATAATTCAAAAGGTCACATTATCAAATCTGTGTTTTGTTTATAACAGCACTCCAATTCACATCTGCACATATCACACCACCTAGCACAGACTGTTTTTGTACGACTACATCCTGAGGAGTGTGCTGCAAAGCTTACTTTTTGGAATCAATTAAAAATAGGGAGTAAGAAAGTAAGGAACTTATACCCAAGCCCTTAATAAAAGGTTTATTTGCTAAGTAAATAGAGGCTCTATTGTTGTTTTGCATGTACACATTTGTACAGAACAATCAGTTGGCTTGCTCCCCTGAGTTTTAAGTGCCGGGTCAGAAGACTTTGAGGAGTTGAGGGTAAAAGGGCTTTGCTGAAGGGCTGTACACCACCAGAATTCTTGAGCTTCTGATAAATAACCCACAACCCCAACCAACACAGAGACTCATGCGACTGGAGAGCTGATGTAACTACCTTCAATTTACTTATTTCACTGTAAAACTATGTCTAAAATAGTTTATGATATAAAATATTGTTATTCAGCTATTTTTTATAGTATAGTATATGTAGCTTGAGGATATTTTTTGACTGTAGAAATTACTAATTGTAAAAACAGTTAAAAGCACTATTTGTGCAGATAAATTATAAGTCAATACAAAAATATGTATTAGTTATATATATATTTTTTAAAACTTTTAATATATTTTAAAGATTTTTGACTACACTCTTACTCACTCATCGCATATACCACTCCATCACTTCATATTCAAGGTCGCAGGGGGCTAGCTCTGGAGACTTAGGGCACGAGGTGGGGTACACCCTGAATGGAGTGCCAATCCATTGCAGGTCACACACACACACACACACACACACACACACACACACACACACACACTCACACTCACACTCTTATTCACACACTATGGGCAATTTGGCTGACTGTGGGAGGAAACCAGAGTACCCAGAGGGAACCCACCAAGCATGGGGAGAACATGCAAACTCCATGCACACAGAGGCGGAAATCAAACCAGGCTGGAATTCGAACCCGGACCGTGGAGGTGCACGGCGACAGTGCAGTCGACTATTTGATTACAGTATAAAATAATTCTTGAATATAAAATATAGCTTCTGTCCCATGGACAACCATGGGGATGATGCATTATAGTATTTATTTTACATAAATATGCTTTATTAATATATATTATACTATATTATACAATACAGTATATAATATTAATATTATTACAGATAATATGAATCAAGCAGGGCTTGTTAGGAATAGGAATACCAGCCCATCTTAAATAGGACACCGTTCAAAATAAACACAGCAGACAATACCGAGACTCAAGATAGTAAGAGTAAAGATTGTGAACTATTACTCAAATTTTAAGTACTAATAGATTGTTACGCAGATTGTAATTACTAATACTCAAAAACACAACAGATGCAAGATAAATGTAGACTGAAAACCAGGAACTTAAGTACTGTGCCTGCCAAGGCCTATACAGGATATAAAACATGATCAAGGCATGTGATGTGCAGGGGTGGAGGGAGGAGATGGCCAACGCTCCTTCTGGCAGGAATATTGCATAATATACAGTATAAATAATTTTTTTTTAATAAAAACAAGAATAAAACTAAATGAAAACTAAGTAAAAACCATTAAAATATGTATAATGTCATCTACAGTGAAGGTTCAATCAAACTGGGACTTTTGATTATACTGAATAACATAACATACTTCTTTATTTCTCTATATAATCCCCTGCTACACTAATGCACTTATCCCAGTGTTTCACTAGTGCTTGGATAGCATTAAGGTAGAAGGTTTTCTCAGTATGCCAGAGCAATGATTGGACTGCCTGCTTCATGTCTGGAACTCTGGTCTCCCAGGAACTCCTTTGATGCCCCAGACATTTGGAAATGGCTTGCAATGAGGTCAGGACTGTACAGGTGATGTGGCAATAACTCCCAGCCGAGTTCCTGCAATGTGCAAGTGGTGTTGTTGAATGATTGTGTGTACAGTTCTCACAGTCAGATGGATCTCTTTCACAAGTTGGCGACAAGGATCAGGCGTTCCACTCCAAAGTTCACAGGAACAACAGCATGACCGGAAATATCATCATATGTTCCATATATATAGGTATACTACTAAAAAAAAAGAAAGAAGAAGAATTAAAAGAATGTATAATAAATGTATAATTAACAACTAATTACTCCTGAACTTTATTAATCCTGAAAGACAGTCTTTACTAATTAATGGTAATGTACAGTATACTGTAGAATAACAATTAAAATAATATGATTATTTAAAACCCTGCAGATGTTTTTTTTCAGAAACAGTGGCGGAGTGTGCATCGATCAACCTTCTGCTTATTATAAAACATAGATGATAAAGAGTATGTCAAAAGTGAGTCAGAAATAGAGAGAGAGAGCGAGAGAGAGAGAGAAAGTAAAAGAGAGAGAGAAAAATGACAGAGATGACAGGTCTTTAGGCCACGACTGTGTTACATGACAGAAAAGATCACTGGCACATAAGAACAAAGCCCAAGTTGAATGTACACAGTGTAGCAGCTCAGGGAAGCAGAACTCTCTCTCTCTCTCTCTCTCTCTCTCTATCTATCTCTCTCTTTCTCTCTCCCTCGTGTCCTTGTGATCTCCTATAATAGACTATTTTCGAAGTACAGACCTACATGCCATGAGGAAGGGATGAAAGCTGATGCTGACAAGATCATATCTGAAAAAAGTCTTGTCTGAATTTCTGCTGATTTCAACGATCATCAAAAACATTACACACACCTCATTAACCGTCACATCCGGGAGCACGATGGCAGCGCTCGCATAAACCTGGGAAAAAAAAACCCTGAATGCTCGCAATTATTTCAGCTCGAGGTGATTTGCGATTAGAAGAAGTGTCTCGGGTATAAAACGGCTCTGAACTGAAGGGGAGATGTGAGAGAAAATTTTATTAAAGACTTGGCAAGACTCGTTTTGCCAGACCTGATATGCACTGTGCTGCATTTATCATGGAACTGTAACTGAAAGACGTTTAGTACTGGGAAAAATGCCTGGGTGCCTGCTAGCATGAAGGGTGGACTTTATATTTTTCTTCAACATGTCAGTGATATGAGCTTGAAAATACCCTTCCTGAAAAGAAAAACGTGCTTTCTATCAAAATGAGATGTTCTTGTTATCATTTTAGTTTTGTCAAGGACATAAGCCTGGAAATGCTTATATACACATTGAAAGCCTGTTTATTTGTTAGTTTTCATTTGTCCAAATTTGGTCAGGTGGCATGGTACAAATCTTTTGTCTGACATGCCATGAGAGACATGTGTGGAGTTTAAATGTTCTCCCAGTGTGTGGGAGTCTTTAGCAACGTTAAACCCGCCTTACAGCAATGACAAATGGGATGAAGTTATTGGTCACTACAGCAAACCATTATTCACAACGAAGGCTCGAATGGATGGATGGATTTTTTTTATATATGTGACCCATCATATTAAGTCTATCTAAGGCACACAGGTTAGTTTTGCGCTGTGGCCAACAGAGTAGAGTGCTTCAATTGTTGTCAAACATCGGTTAATAAATAACTTATCTTGTTGATCCTTAAACAGAATTAAGAAAGTTTTAATCCTAAAGGTTACTTTTAAAGCACTTCTAACACTATCCAAGCCGGTTACTTTAATTGTTAAAGAAATTTATTAGTTAATACACTGTATATACTGTACAGCATGCTCCAACATATACAGTACTGAAATGAAAGGAAAAAACAATATAACCTTGTTGTCATCTGTGAGTTTATTTCTACTAAAAGAAACTACTGTACCATACACACTATTAGCGTGTAAACTTACCACGGTGTGTGTAATGTAAGTGGATGAAGTGTGCACCACCTTGCTGTATACTGTAGTTAACGCAGATTCTCAAACAAATCCTAGAACAAAGGTTGCTGCAGACTCCTGCAAAAGTGGACGATTTGCCCGTTTAATGTTGACACAGTACACTACCAGAGCGGTGAAATTTTCTTCTATATGTCTATACAAGTAATATAACTGTAAAGTTGACGCGTCTGTACATTGAAGATATTTGCGACAAAAAATTGTTTGGACTGCAAGATGGGGATACAAGATGAGAAATAAAACACATAAACATTGTTTTGGGAATTTTTGCCTGTCTGTTAGGTAGTGCAGACATCACATAAAAATTACTGAACAAATTGTAATGGGGTTTTCACTGGTGTAGAGGCTTTGTTTCATCGCAATCGGCCCACGGGATGAGAAGATATGCTAATTTAAAATTTTAATGGAAAACGACCTTATACCATTGAAAAACATATGGTGCTGTAATTTTTTTGTGCAACTGAAATCTAATCAATAAACGCAATCTAACACCTTCATTCCGTGCACTTCACGGCAACATGCAAAAATGTTAGTTCATTCCAAAATTCAACTGATTGTGTTGTAAAAAATGTTTAACGCATTTATGAGTGTGGAATTAAATTCCATGCAAACAAGGGCATGGCCACATCAAGTATATATTATATATATATATATATATATATATATATATATGGCGGAGTCATTTTAGGGGTAGCAGCACCTTCCATATCGGGCATGATACAGTAATAAGCTCTATGCCAAAATCAAGCTTATTGAACCAGGAATCTGAAAATACAGTATAAAGAATTCAAATCACCCCAAATGTCACTTAATACATGAGTTGAAGTGACAGCCATCTTTCTACATAGTTTGAGTCACTGTTCAAGTGACTGGGTATAAGCTGACATTTATGTTTGAGTTAGTCAGGAAGAAAGGAAATTGTCTTTTGCTTTATTTTTCCTCTTTAATTTGGAAATGAGTTTCTCTTCATACAGCATTTCTAACTGCTTGCTTAATGTTTTGGCCTTGGCATGCGTGCCTGTTCACATTTCTCTTACAATTCCTCTCCAAAGCCATGACATTCCTTCTACAGTTCTTTATTCCACAACACTAGAAAGTTCATGATTTGATTTCATGGGTGATTGATGGGTGATGCCACCATTATAGATTGGATTTAGTTGTTGTAAATTTGAAAAATTACATTTTTAAAATATTTCCTTCATGCATTTAAATGTTCAAAAGCCCACTTCTGGCAATCATCTCATTTATGATATGGTTCCTTTGCTGACAAATTGTACTTAATACAGAGGGTAATAGGAGATGTTTTTAAATAAATATTTTACTCTCAGTTTATAATTTGTGTAACAGTGTTGTGTGACCTTGTGAGTAGATATCAGAATATCATTGAAAATGAAGAAAACAAATGAAGAAAAAGTTAATTTCCTTACATGGAATATGAATGATGCAGCATTAGACTTGTAGAGTTAAAGAGAATCGACAGTATGTGCTCAAATACATTTATTAAAACTATGATATGACCATTCTGTTCAAATACTGTCTTTTCAATCTTTTTAATCTCATATGTCAACAAATTGTTGTCACTCACTCATCATCTATACTGCTTTATCCTGTATTCAGGGTCGCGGGGGGCCTGGAGCCTATCCCAGGAGACTTAAGGCACGAGGCGGGGTACACCCTGGACAAGGTGCCAATCCATCGCAAGGCAATGTAAACAAATAATTCTGGATATTAACATGTATGGTAGCGACTTACAAAACTAAATGAATAATTAAGCTATAATCACTTTCAGCTTCCTGCTGTAGTTTTGTGTATCTGTATTGTGAATCATAATGTTATTCCTGTAAAATGTTATTCGGGTAGAGATGTCGACGATTGTCTGATTAAAAAGTAAGCAGGCAATAAAATTGACATCTCAAGCAGAATAACATTGTTATTATTTTAAGTAATAATTGAGTCTGTCAAGGCTGTGTCATGTCATGTGTTATTATAGCCATCGATTAGGTGATGCATCAAATAGCAGGTGAAACACCTAGAGGCATCAGATACAACATATTCTCCACTCTTGAAGATTGAGACTTTGCAGATGACATCATCATGTTGTCACCAACATGTACAAGATAAGATGAACAGAGTTCAGTAATATGCAGGACAGACTGGTTTAAATAGCATCACCAAGTAAACCGAGGTCATCAGTATGAGCGTTTACAGCCTTGTGAACTGTCCGTGTACACACTAAGCTCAGGACCAAAACAAACTGCCCACCTTCCACACTAGAAGTCTGATATTTTGGCCTCAGAGAATCACCTTAAAGATGGCAACAAGAAAACATGACAACAATTATCATAAGAAGACAAGGGAAGTAGACCTTGGTATAAAAAAACCATACTCATGTGTCATCTCAGCTAAAATAGTGGATCCTATAATTGAGCCTCTTGTCCAGCAAAAGAACCAGCTTTATGACACAATTATTGGAAGGAGGATGCAACTAATGAGAAAAGATTATAATGGCTCAACAGTCCTCATCCATTTTCTATACCACTTATACTGTATACAGAAAACTTAGAGCACAAGGCAGGGTACACTCTGGACAGGGTGCCAATCCATCACATGACACACATGCACACACCACACACACTAATTTACACACTACAAGCAATTTGGGAACACCAATTAGCCTACTCTGCATGGCCTGTGGGAAGAAACCAGAGTACCCAGAGGAACCCCACCAAGCATGACGACAATATGCCAACTCCATGTGCACAGACCCAGGGCGAGTATTTAACCCTCAACCCTGGAGATGTGAGGCTGCAGACCAGAACTAACCACCAAGACACCGTGCTGCCCCAAAATGGTCTTGCTTTCTCAAAATTTCTCACTTACTAAGCTAAGACAGAGGATTAATTACTTGCGGTGTATTAGTGTTGTGAATTAAATGGTTAAGAAAATATGCATTAAAGACTAACTGAGGCTGATTCTTCAAATAGTCCACCAACATATGGAATGACAATTCTGTTTCATTTTTTTCCTTCTCTTTATCAGTTAAGGAAATGCACACATTAATATATGAATGAATGAATGAATGAATGAAAGTAAATACAAACAGATAAAATCAACACACTGTGGTAGATCCAAGCATATGACCCAGAAATGTTGCCAAGATGCTGGTTGTACACACCACCAGCATTTTGGCAACATATCTTTTGTATAGATAATTATTTCTATTTAAAACACACACACACACACACACACACACACACACACACACACACACACACACACACACACACAAAACAACAACAAATATATTAAGATGTAGAATCCTGACATGTACATAACATACAGTAGATATATATGCAGTTGTTATAGTTATGATGCTTAACGAGTCTTTATACCAAGGTAGACCTGTTTTTTCCCAGTTCCCCAGAATTATTCTAGCCCAGTAATGCACCCCTTCACAATAATTATAAATTGAAAATGTAGAGAAGTACCAACATCCGTGCCACATTTCCAACACAAATTGCTAGATAATAAACCCATCTTATGAAGCCTCACTGGAGTCCATTAGTATCAGTAAAGTATTTTATGGTATGGAAATTTACATATAATATCTCTCACCGCTATCTCACTTTGGAGATAATATTCTCACAAACAACCTGGCCAAAATCTATATTCAAGGCTCTCTCCCATATTACTTTTAGATTATCACTATTTGCATACAATTTATTAGCTGCACCTCTGTTGAACAGTGATGGTGAGTTTAAAAAAAAAGAAAAGACCAAAAACAACAAACTGTTTTTAATGGAAAATTATTATATAAGATGCCTGCTCACTTCAACAGTTATTTTTGAGGTCCATAAAAGTGAGTAAAAATAAGTAAAAATTGTACATTTAATTTGTTCATTGAATTTAATGATAAACAACATAAAAAATAATACTGTGTAAGGGAAAGAAATCAATAAAGTTAAATGATCCTTAACATCAAACAGACAAGCAAATAGCAACATAAATCAAATAAGATTGCAACAAATGTATAAGACTGACACCTATTAATCCTGATCAAATGTAATGTCTTTTATAACCAGTTTCAGGATCATAAATTTCTGAACAATATAAATACATTTTCATATACTGCATATGCTGTTTTTATATGCATAAATACGTATGATGGGGTTAAGCAGCAGAGACAGTTGCAGGTGCAGGTACAAGGCTTTAATTTTACAGCAAGAGCAAAGGTAAAGTAGATGGGCAAAATGAGGCAAGATTACCTTCAGGAACCAAAGACCAAACAAAGAAAACTAGAATAGCAACCATAAACTGTAAGATTTAGGAGACGAGCCTACAATGTGTAATATTTGTTATGTGTTTGTGTGTGCTTTATACTGTAGGTACAGTATATTAAGATTGTGTGTGGTAGCACCAAGCAACGAAAAGAACTAAAGAGGAATGCCAAAATTACTGGAATATGGATAAGACCTGTCCAAGACATGGATGGATCCTGCTGAACTGTCAACTTCACAGAAGAAATGTGGTTGGGGAAAAAATGCACGTGATCAGAGATTACTTAAATGCTTGGTGAAGTGGCATCATAAAAAATATTTAAGCACAAATCAAAACAAATCCGATTGACCCTATTCCATACATTTTTACGATGGGTGTATCAATGAATTAATAAAATGAATGAATGAATAAACTAACCAATAACACTTGGTAGATATTCTTGTCATACTTTAGATAATAATCATTCCTATTTTTTAAAAACGCAAGAAAGAAAGAAAGCCCCTGAGGATATTTAGATGTAAATATAGATCCTGATACTTAGCTAACATCAATTCATATGATGTTATTATGGTCATGAGGCTCAACCAATTCTCTTACTATGGTTGACTCGCACTCTCTCGGTTTACGAGAATTATTTTAGCTGCAGTAATGCACTCCTTCACATTAATAATATCTTCAAAATGTAGAGAAGTACCAGCATCCTTTCAAAATATTCTGAAGCCTCACTGGAGTCCATTAGTATCTGTTAAGTATTTTATTGTATGCAAATTTACATGTAATATCTCTCACCGCCATCCCACTTAGAGATAATATTCTCACAAACAACCTGGCCAAAAGCAATGTTCAAGTCTCTTTCCCATATTACTTTTAAATCATATTATTATTACCTTACAATCTAACGTCATGTGAAAAAAGTTAGCGCTGCCTCTTTTAATTCTATGTTTTTTTTTGTGTAAAAACATAAAAATCATCAAAGTGCTCCAAAAGTGCTCCATGATTCAATAGCTTGTAGATCCACCTTTATCAGCAATAACTTGAAGTAATGATTTCCTGTATGACTTTATCAGTCTCTCACATCATTGGGTAGAAATTTTGGTCCAATCTCTTTACCACATTGCTTCAAACCATATAGGTTTTTCGGTATTCGCTTATGCACAGCTCTTATGCAATGCTACAGGTATGCTGGGCATCGCTTATACAGGTACTGTATGCCCAGCATACCTGTAGCATTTCAATTGGATTGAGGTCTCGACTTTGACTGGGCCTATTCCAAAACATTGATTTTTTTATGTTTCAGCTATTCTAATGTAGATTTACAGTACTGGTGTGCTTTAAATCATTGTCCTGTTTCATGACTCAATTTCGACCAACTTTTAGCTGTTGGAGTGCTTGCCTCACATTTGCCTCTAGAAAACTCTGGCATACAAAGGAGTTCACGGTTGACTAAATGAATGCAAGTTGCCCAGGTCCTGTGGCTGGAAACCAAGCCCAAATCTTCACCCTTTCACTGCAGTGCTTGACAGTGGGTATGGGGTGGTTCTGCTGAAATGCTGTCTGGTTTTTGCCGAACATGTCGCTGGGCATTAAGGCCAGACAACTCCACTTTGGTCTCATCTGTCCATTACTCTGCTTCTATAGGCTTTCTCTTGGCAACACTTCCAAACAAACAACACTTGCTCAGTTTTCTTCTAATTGTGCTGTCATTGACTTTAGCATTTTCAGTAAGGCCTGTAGGATCTGAGATGTAGCTCCTTTTTTTTTTTTTTTTTTTGTATTTCTCTGAGCATAACACAGTCTGG
>JAOVVB010202770.1:0-10854 GCA_028570985.1 Heterobranchus longifilis
ACCCTGGGCTGCACTCTAACATTTTGGGGGAAAGTAATTTCACCTTTAGGGATGGGAATCGAGAAGCGGTTCCAGTTGAGAATCCGGTTCCAAATTGTCCGATCCATCTGAATCGTATGCCTCTGAGCTTATCAATGCCGCCATGTTTTTCTGGCAGTTGCACATTGCAAAACAATGACTTCAAACTAGGGCTGCTAATCGGTCGTTTTGTTCTTAGTCGACTAAGATTTCTATTCTTTTTTCAATTAGTCATTTTTCATGCTTTTTTCAAGCAACCTATTTCCAAGAAACCTAGCACATCTCTGATAAACACAAGTTTTAAAAAGTGGTGCTTTTGCATGATTCTTTGTGGAGAAACCCAATAAATCAACTAATCGATTAGACGACAAAATCATATGAGTGTCAGTCGACTTAGAATCCGTTAGCGAGAGTAAATATCCTGTTATAATAACATTAGCATCTTTCCTGCACTGTGTTCAGACTCAGAGGTAATAAAACAGTTGTGTTGATGCTGAAAACCTGTGTAGGACTTTTTTCCCACTGAAAATTGAACAGGAATCATAAGGGAATGGATAAAAAATCTGACCGCATGGTATCAATAAAATCGTATCAATTGCCATCCCTTTTCACCTTACTTGCTCCCCCCCCCCCCCCCCCTACACCCCCCAAAATTGGCACCAGCATCCCGACTCTCCCTTCAAAAAACCTTCAGTTCTGCTAAAGCTGTATTTCCTGTCACAGAATTAAAATTAAAAGCATGAAAATCAAAAGCGGCCCCAAACCTACCGAGCACCTGAGTCTGACAAATTGGCAGTTTCCTCCTCCTCCTCCTCCTCCACGTCTTAAGTACTGTCCCTCTGAGGCTTCCTCCCCCCTCTTCCTCTTTCCTTGTCACCACTTCTCCCAGACACCCTGGGCACTCATCACAGAGGTCACGCACCTGTCGCCTGCTGTAAACAGGAAATGAATAATTCAGGAGTCGGCGCTGGTTGACTGCAACAGCTGATGGTCTCTCCGTGACGAGCGAAGATTTATCCCAAGGATTCGCATTATAATCCTCAGCTGGAATCACACTAATGAGAAACGCTCTCTAGAGAGTCTGAAGACCCACTCGCAGCCAGACCGCGTGTCCTTGACCTCTGCGGGTGATAAAGTTAGTTTGAAATGGCAGCATGTAGTGGCACCAGGAACTTCTGCCACACACACTGCTTTACATTTTTAGATTTGCAGGAAGATTGTGCCGATACAGTAACACATGCGCTCTTTACCGGGTTAACTGTGAACCAAAGATCTCTGTTGGCCTTTTGAATTTCCTCCTCTCCTCTCCTCTCCTCTCCTCTCCTCTCCTCTCCTCTCCTCTCCTCTCCTCTCCTCTCCTCTCCTCCTCTAATGCATTCTCTCATTGATTGAATTCCCAAATCATCCTTTTTTATTGATCCCTTTGTAACCCCTCAGACTCACAAAGTATGTTTTATTTCAAAACTTTCAATCCCCCTTTGCCCCAAATTGCCTAGATACATTATTTTAATGGGCACGTTCACACCTGTAGTTCGGCCATTTGGTCTGGACCAAAGGGGGAAATTATACATGTTTGCAGTTTAGTTCTGGTCCAGTCTGTGTGAACTTTTTACAAACAAACCAGGAGTAAAACAATCCTGCATCATCAGGACCCACATGGGAAAATCAAATCCCCGTGACTGACAGAAGTTTATGCAGCACTTTAATGCTTCTGATGTGTAGGTTTATATTTGTCTTCTGATTATAAGTATTATTAGGCTGAGTGTCCATATAACCTTTTTTTTTCTGAGCTCCAGAACTGTTTTTCAATTGTTCCCAATGAGGAGAGAGGTTATGCAGCCCTCTAGAGAAAAAGCGCTGCACCCAGCGTCTGTTTTTCAGAGCACTCTGACTGTTTTGACTGCAAATCGACCTCATGTTATGAATAATGACTAACAGGTAGAGGCAGGATGAAAAGGAGGCGTCTTGTACAGTAATACTTCAGGCCTTATTACTGTGGGATCGCTCGGATACGAGCACAGCAGTTTCATTAATCAGACAAAATACCCGCACTGACGTGCATACCTGTTATCATTTGATTTGCATAAATAGATTAGATACGTGGCCTTATACAGATCAATTATAAGAATCTGAAATGGTCTTTGGTCATGGAGATGATAGTCAGATTACTGTACACATGTCTCTGTTGCTCAACATTCTCAACAACAGGCAGCAGACAGGAATTGTTCATCTGGCTAATTATTTCCCTTCTTCACAAAGCACCTGTTAGGGGGACATTACATTTCTCCCAGTACTGACAGAATGACTCTGAAATTGACAAATACGATGCTCTTCTCTTTTGATGATTTAATACATTTTATTAAATTAGAACTAACATTTATTTCCCAAGATAATGAAAGTGCCGTGGGAAATAAGATGAGCCTGAGCCAAGTACATGATGTGTATCAGCAACTGTATCTGCAAGCCACGCCTCGGTTAGTGATCGTGTTTGGACTCGCAGAATTGTTGTTTTGACCAGCTTTCTGCATTGCTTTGTTTGTCTCGTGATTCAACTTAGTGGTAGCAGGGTTAGATATAACAGGGATACATCAGGGATCACTGATACAGCATTAACTGCATGGCTTCCAAGATAGAAAAAAAAGCATTTTCATGCTCTCCCTTGCTACTGAAACTGATATTTTCTGTGTTTACACTATGTGCCCTTTCATGTTTTATCACATTGGTTGTGTTAAAACAACTTTACACGTTTGATATCATGTATTTTACGTATTAGAGCAGTGTCCGCCCGGAACCCGTGCCCATTCTGAGCAGGCCGATTGCTTGGTCCCCGGAAGTGCTGCTTCTCGAGAACCGCTCATCCGATCAACTTTACACTCGACACTGCACTCCCTTGGGTCTTCAGCAATACACCGGCCGAGTGTGGAGTTGATTGAATTACACAAAGATTCCTTCCTTGATATTTAGATGGTGCTGCTACAGCGCCATCATTCAGTGCATGATTGTAAAGATCTACAAAGAATAATGTTTACAACATTTTCATGTAAAACGACACGCTGTGTCCGGGGCGTGACGATTGTGATTGTTATTGAATCCAGACCTTCCTCCAGCTCTGTGGAGATGGGTCTGGCTACGTTAGACTACCTATTGGCCAAATGGCACCAAATTTGTCATAGCCACTTAGCCAATGTGGTTGCAATAGCAAGTGTTAAGAAGATATGACATTTATTTTGTGATATAAACCCTGCCGGCCGCATTTCAGCAAACTTTGAGGGCCAGCTGGCAAAACCGCATGGAACATCAAAAAACAGAACAGTGTTCTGTACCATTTTTGGTGACAATTGCTCAAAATTTGTAGGATGAGTAGCGGAAAAACAGATTTGGACACAATTAAAAATGGCATGACATATTGATCGAGATGCAAATGGGCGTGGCAGAGCCTATATGGATAGATTGACCTGGACCCACAGAATCCATGCGAAAAAATATTTTTGTTTCTGAGACTACGGTTCAAAAGTTACAGGCCAAAATGTAAAGTTTGTAGTTATAGTGCCACCATCTGGCCAAATTGCACAAAATGTGACACTGCACACCCTTATTTAACCAGCAATGAACCCACCAAGTGTGAAGTAGACGGGATGAATAGTTCTCGAGATATGTGACAAACGGAAAGAAAGCTTTATAGGTAGTCTTGAACTTTTGAACCAGAAACTGGTTTTGGTTGCCAGCACTGATCTCTGTCTGCAGTGTGTCACTGTGCAACTAGACACACAACGTGCATTCCTTTTTTTTTAAAAAAAAAATTTTTTTATTTGCATCGTGTGAAAATCGATAGCAGGTAATTGGAACATGTTCTGATCACATCAGTTTTTGCAGTTGTCTCGCTCTAGTTTCTCAGCTTTACCTGCAGCTGCCGTCTCTTTTGCTATTCCACACCCATGGGTTGTGTTCTCTCTTGGCTTTCTCCTCCTCAATCCCCCCTCCTCCCTGACACCAAAGAGCTTCAGTTTTTGCCAAAACAACCCACCTTTCCCTCCTCCTTCTCCCCATTTCTCCATATCTCCACACTTTTTCCTGCACCTCTTCAATTTGCTGTTCTTTTTTTTTTTTTTACGAGGAAGCTCTAATTTGTATCTCCTCAGATATGAGCATGTAGGAGTGTGTGCAGATAAGGGCCACCCTCCCAGAGGAATAATGCATTATTCTCTGTGTGATGCGGCGTAGTGATACGGATGAAAGGGCTTGTCAGCGATGTGACGGGTCTATGGCTCTTTCCTCTTTCTGCTCTTCCTCCTCGGCACTCTCTCTCCTCTTCCCTGACAACAAGTCTGCCTCTTTTTAAGAGTTGTTTGCTCTTGACTGAGAAGTCAAAATCAAGAGCCGTCGCTCCAGTGGAGCACACAAGCCGCCTTGTAAAAAAAAAAAGCCTGCTCGTATTACAGCCGAGACCACCTACAGGCAGTCTATATCTTTTTTCTCTTTAACTCGTATCTCCTTCCCTTTTTCCTTCTTCACTTTCTGTCTCTTCCTGACCTTCTCTTTTCATCTCCTCACACCCTGAAGGGATTTTTTATAATTTGTAGAAAGCCAGATTGAGTACACATATTTACACATGTTGTATTTGGTAAATACTGCACTTGCTGCTGGCACCACAAGCCTTGAGAAGCACTTTTGAAACAAGTGGTAAACACCTCTTCTCTTCACGTTTATACAGCATGTGTCCACACACACGTCTTTTTCTGGTCTGTGTGGGAAGATGTATTTATACAAAACACTTGCTCTGTATTCCACTTCTGTTAAAGCAATATTTTACTGCAAGATACTAGTGAAGAAAAAGATTGGTTTGCAGTCCTAAACGAGTCTTAGGCGACAGGTGCGCACACACACACACACACACACACACAAAAAAGAATTATAATCTAATTCCCAAAAAGGGAACAAACACCTGCACGCTGTCTTCACTTGCAATCAACTTTTACTGCAATGTTTTACTTGTAAAAACGATATGAGGTTTAGTTCTTTTCATTGCTTGAAACAGCAGTTGCAAGGTTCTGGAGTAATGACATCGATTAAAACAGTATTACAATAATGATCCAATCTGCAATCCCGAAAATGAAAAGTTTAATCTGTTGCAGTTAGTGAAACAAACATGTTGAAATAAGATGTTCTTCTTAAATCTTAAATCTTTTTAAAGTCAGGTTGCAACTAGGGCTGAACAATTAATCTGATTTTTATCAAAATCACAATATAGAGTAGTGCAATATTCAAATCGCAGGAGGGGGAATATTTGTTGAGGGTTCCATATTGTAAAACATGAGATTTCCACGTCTTTTCTGACTATAAAGCAGGTACGTGCTCTATACAGTAAATACTGTGAAAGTATCAAAACGCTCAGCAGCCGACAGGACTTCTGTGATGTTGTGAGGTCACAACTAAACTATATATAGGTATAAAGTAGCGCTACAGTGCCGTTACAGTCATTCCCCACCTGCAATGACAAGAGACGCAGAGAGCGCAGATGTGGAAGACCTGGAAACACTGACCAATCAGAGCACTTTTCCCAGATGGGGCTGACATGTGCTAAAATGTTAAAGCTAAAGTGTTGAATACAGTCATATGCAGACAGACAGTATGACAAAAATGGGTATTTTTTATAGCATGTAAACATGTTCTAGTAGATTTGTTTTTCCTAAATCGTTCAGCTCTAATGCAACTAATGCTTATTTTCATAATCTGTTAATATATGGACTTTTGTTTGTTTGTTTTGTTTTTTTGATTCATCAGTTAGTCTTTAAAATGCCAGAATGTAGCGACAAATCCTCATCCTGAAGACCGAGGTGACGTCTGAAATGAAAGACAGGCGGCATTTTTACTTGATAAATTAGTTGAAACAAATCCATTATTAAATACTATTGTCAAATTATTTTCTGTCAGTGGACTCATGATAATTGTTTAATTGTGTCTCATGTGTAAATGAGATTTTAATCTTTAAATTCTATCAACATTGTAGTCAATGTAGTACAGTGTCTGTACTAGATTGTTGTGTGTTGTACTCACAACACTGTGAAAATGGAGGAATATCCGTGCCTAGCCTTGAGAGTGCTGCAGACCACAGTGAGGTAATTCCAGATGGATTGTGCTAAGGGCAGCCTCAGCCTAAGGAGATGACCGCAACCTGTTTATTCCCAGGTGCACTCACACTTTCCACTCCACAAGAAATGGTGTATTTTTTTCATCAAGATCGTAGCAATTCTCCCTAACCCCTATCCCGACTCTCTTATCGCCAAACATACATTAGAATGTCAGACACATCTCCTCCCTCCTGATCCATATCTCTCTCTCTTTCTCTCTCCCTCTCTCTCATCCACAAACCACTCCAGAAAATGTTACCTTTTCATATCTGGGCTGTGAAAATAAGCTTTTTTTTTTGTCTCCCTTCCACGTGAGGATCTGCAGACACGATAACCTTCGCTGCAGAACTGCAAATGTCACTTCTGCTGGCCAACCAATCACATTTGTTGTCACTGGCCAGCGAGGCTCTCTTATGGGGGTTCACAGCCATGACAATGGGACGGAGCAGATGTGTGCACACATGAATGAGAATGAGTCAGCAGGGCTCTCAGGTGTGGCCGGGAGAGGCCGACTGAAATGCCACTAAATACCAGGAAACCATATCAGATGAAACCGTGCTGTTTTATCTGAAGAATGTGCTGGAGTGGCAACAACGTGGTGATTTTTCGCAGCGTTTTTCCAAAAGCGTGAAAGCTAATTAGTACAGCAGGGCGGGCTGATGCAGATGATGACTCGCATGGTCAATTGTAGCAACAGGAAACACTATGGCTCATCAAGCTGCAGTACATTGTGCACTTCAATGCCTCGGGGCAGTGGGGATGCTCTGCAGCATATTAGCAGGGCTCCTACGCTGTATGGAAAAGTATGGAATTTGATTTTAGTAATTTCCAGGTCTGGATAAGTTTGGAAAAAAGAAAAGAGATTATGGAGAAATATTTGTGTTTCCAGACTACTGCCCTTATTCTGTTTTGTAAAATATGAAATTCAGTGTTTTTCATGCCGTTTGGAGCCAAAATGTTTACTGCTGTGTGATCGTATGTATCCACACTATGCATCATTTACACGCTTCCCATGTGTTGTCTGTAAGCAGCCGCACAATGCATTTCGTTGAACTATTTTTGTAATATCAGAGAAACTTTCCCAACCAGCTGCCATGTCGGTCTGGTTTGAAATCCGGGAGCCAACGAGTGAAAGTGTTCGGTGTAGCGTGTATGTTTTTTTTGTTGGTCATTAGTCACTGAAGAGAAATTGACAACGAGTGTCCAATGCTGGGAAGCGGCACGACCCTTTCCGTCCCAAAATGCCCCAGTGGATACGTAACATGAGAGAGTGCGGGCCATACTTGGATAGAATGGCCTTATTTCTACTCGGATGTCAAATAGTGTCTGTCTGACAAATCTACAGAGAAATCTGGAAATCTGAGTCTGGAAAAGTATGGAACTAGGCATGGGACAATATGATAAAATTTAATGTCACGATTATCCTGGCCAAAATAATTGTGATTCACGATATTATCCCGATAATTAACAAAACATTCTTAAAACTCTTAAAACAGCACTAAAACACAGTGGAATCATTGTGGAATCATCATTTATTTTGTTATGACTTTTTTTCTTGAAAATGTACGACTTTTTTCAGGAAAAAAAAAAAATTACTTTTTTCCAGGAAAAACATTGCAACTTTTTTCTTGAAACATTCTGACTTTTTTCAAGAATCATTACGACTTTTGAAACAAAGAAACAAGAAACTAATATTTTTTACTGCACCACAGATAGGACACTGTAGTAAACTGCAGTCAATTTGTGAGGATATTCATGATATCCACGATTATCCCGATAATGGAAATTCACCACAATCAACTTATTTTGAGTGTTTTTTATCGTGATTTACGATAAAAACAATTACTGTCCCATCCCTATAGAACCCTGTATGAGTGTACCTGGAAGCACACTGCTGTAGCTGCCCTGACGCCCAACGTGAAGTGTGACCTGCAAGGCTGTTGGTTGGTTTATCATTTTATGCAACAAAGTATGACGTGTCGTCAATGCTTTCAGTTGAATACGCTATCAAACATTTTGTTCCACGAAGCCTCTGTCGCTCAGATCTCTTTTTTTGTACACATTCTGCCTCCACGGCCATCCATTCATCACGCACGGATAAATGAAAGTGCATATCTGAGCAGCATCTGGGTTTACATGCTAGGTAATGTGTTCTTCACACACAGGCAGATGGGAGATGGAGGCAGTTATGCTTATCATTAATATTTCAATACTCCTGTGCAGTTATTGGTCTGTTCCCCAGCCCTCAAGGTTTATCTGTGTGATGGCATATTTAAGGGTCTGGGACCATCAATATTCGTGACCAGAGAATATTTATTATGCAGTTTATTATGAGTATTCTGGGCTGCTGCTGGGTTCCTGTGAACTCCACCATTCCCTTTATATTGGCTTGAGTTATCATGCTTTATTTGCCTTACTGGTAGCCATTGTTGAAAAAGCAGATACCGATCTATAATAAGATCATATCGGCTAATGTATTGGCTTGGTCATTGTATCTGTCAGACATATTTTTTAAAACCTTTTTGGATTGCAAATATAAGGGATTTCCCACAGAATAGTAAATACAGTTAAGGGAATGCTGTATGCTTTTTTGATTCCATGATTTGTAAATATCATTCATGTGCTGTTACACAGTTTTTTTTTTTTTTTTGCTCCTGTCACATTTTTACTCACTTTGTATTGTCTTGTCTTTTCTTGTTTTCTTTCTTGTCAAAGAAAAAAAAAAAAGTTTATGCAAATCTAATGGCCAATAAAGTTATCTGTATCTGTGCTCTGTAAACAGCCTGCAGTTTAGCCGGATATTCACTGAATATTTGTGAATTACTTCCCAGTTGCACTGAGGAGCACTTTTTTTTTTTTACAGGATCTGGTTTGTGCAAATGGTTTGTTTTTGGCAACATTTTAAATTAGACATGCAGAATGAAGTGATTTGAGGAAAATATTAAGCTTTGATTTGGTTATTTTTCTTGACAGAGGCATCAAGAAACACATGCGTTACACATTCAAATCAAATAAAACATGCTTTTCAAAACCCCTGGTGGGTTTTGAGGTTCAGAGAACTTCTGTATCACCTTACCTGCATCACTAAATACAGATCAACTCTTGTTCCCATTCCCAAATATCGGACTCTATATCTACAGTATATATTGATATCTGAGTATAAAACCAAATCACTGAATACTCAAGCTTCAGTGTTTGTCTTAAAGACATTTCCATGGGACACACGGTTGTTTGTCAGACTTCTGACCTTAAAGTGTGAGGTCAGTGTTTTGACCCAGCCGTCTTTTACCCCGGGGCAGGTCTTTGCCGGTGGACTTGTCCTGGGACACCTGGTCTGTGCTCTGATGTCAGGAGACAGCCTCCTCTCGTGGCTCTCTTTATCTGGATCAGAGAGGCAGCCCATCAGCCTCCTCACCTTCTGGGGCTGAAAGAATGTAATCACACATAAACCAGGAGAGGATGAAATGAAGAGCCTGCCAATCATCAACCAGGAAATTAAATATTTACACAAATGCTGTTGCATTGATATTGGATATTAAACAGACTGCTGGAACATGTTTCTTGGGCTTAGTTTCTGCTGCTTGTTTAATCATGCTGCTATGAATCCAATATGTTGGCTGTTCACTGTCGCTGGATTTGTGTATGCAAGATTCAGTTTGAGCGTGCATTTATGTTCTTTTGTCTTTCCCTCTTTTGTAGTTCCTGTGTTTAAAGAACATCCGGACATTTCTCAAGGTGTGCCACGACAAGTTTGGTCTGCGCAACAGTGAGCTGTTTGACCCGTTTGACCTTTTCGACGTCAGGGACTTCGGCAAGGTGAGTTAAACACATGATGCATGCTCTACTTTTGCAGCCGTCAAAATGCTCTGCACATGAACTGACAGCGTGATCTGCTCAAAAATTATGCCGCCCAAAGGCTACGTTCTAACTACAGCGTGCGCTCAGAGACATGACGCGGCTTGTGTCCCTGATATTATCGTTTGCAGCAGGAGCGATGTCTTTCTGTCGTCAGATGAAAAGCTAAGATGTGGATCTGATATACGGTGCGTGTGTGGTGGTATGTGTGAGTTCATCTACAGTATAGCACATCATGTGATTTGCTTGGGTTTAAAGATAGTGCAAAGTCAAATCTGTCAGTCACATTAGCTTCAATGTGGAGCAGAGAGCTCAGAGGAGATGGTGCAACACTTCAGGGTCAGCGATTCTCATCTCATGTCACCGAGTGACGAGAGTTAAACACAACTCTGCTTTCTCGCAGCCTGCTGCAATGTGTGTTTTGGCTCAGCAGTAAAAGTTGGCTGACTCACTCGCACATCATATTAGCTTTATGGAGAGATTTTATGGGGTAATCAAGTGGAGTTTTGTATTTATTAAATGTCATAAGGCCTGTGCCTGCAAGGTCTATTTTTCCCTTTCATTCTGTGGGAGGTTAGGGACATGGAATTTAAGTGGGTGCTCTTGGGGCACAGACATCCGGGAGAGGATCGGAGTACAACTGCTGCTCTTTTGTAATGAAAGGTGGTTGAGCATCTGATCGGGGTTCCTTGTGGGTTAGGGATGCCACGGTGAGGAAAATTTCCCACCGACTAATGAACTTGTGACCACACCGGAGTTACACTGCAAACGCACCACGGATGGCTGTGCCTCTCCGGCCCTTTACTGTGTGGCCCATTTTGTCATATATATATATATATATATATATATATAT
>JAOVVB010202780.1:0-10854 GCA_028570985.1 Heterobranchus longifilis
CACACACAGCCTGAGGCCAAACGTCTAATGTATAGTTTTTGTATTCTCTTGTTCTAACAGCATGCGATTATCCAGTCTGCATCCATCATTGATTACTCAATTACTTGAGTTTGAAACAGAAGAAATACAGGAGTGTTTAGAGAAGGCAGTTTACACACAGACGGAAGGGACATGGGCTGAGAGAGACAATGAAATGATGGGGGACAGGGACGTAGAGGGACACACCACGCATTAGTGCAGGCTGTGAGACACTGGGAAAGGTGTAGTTCAAAGTATAGCTATGGAAAATAGTGCTTCATTGCCTTGTCATCAAAGAGATGATGTCCTGTGCATTCTTCATAAATTAGGACATTTCTTGGAGATTTAGTGAGTTGCAAGCTGTTTGTACAACACGTTCTCACAGCTAAATGACAGAATTGGTTGTTTGCCTCCCAAAATGACATATATGACTGTTGGAGTATCAGTGTCAGGCGCACATTGTGAAACGGTCGCAGTTTTAAACATGTGGTTAACGTTGTGAAGTGAAACAAGATTACCTGGTTAGGTTTAGGAAAAGATCATGGTTTGGGTTAAAATAAGTACGTTTGTTACGTCTTAAGTTTTAAGTTTAGGTATGTTACGCAAGTTAACTTGCATATGTCGGTTGAAATAAATCAACATAGACTTTGTCGCTCTTTATTACGTTACCTGATTTCCTCCTTTGCTCCCGTCATAATTACTACGGCCACTAGAGATCACTGCCTAACAATAAATGTAAATATGGGTCGAAATACGCTGCTTGCACGAATATGGCCATTTTATTTATTTATTTTTTTTTTTTTGGGGGGGGGTCTGTTTTGTAACACACAGGGATATGCCTCTCTGTAGCTTTGCAGTATTAAAATAACTGCTATGGTCCGAAGCTTAAATTTCACATAATATGAGGAAATGCCTCTATAGCAGATATTTTGCGTCATGCCACAGTATTGCATTTCTTTTTATTTTATGTTATTAATAATGTAAGAGGGAAAGGGCTTTCCAACACTGTCCAGCTGCAGTATGTACATGAAAAATGTTAGTAGTAGGAGAATTACGACTTGATGAAAAATGTCTTTTCTTTGCACTTTGGTTTTATTTGTTTGGTGGTGCGTCAGCTCTCAGAACAGCTTGACGATGAGAATATAATGCATCAGGGGCCTGTGGTCCCTACCAGTATGCCAATGACAAGTGAATTATGACCACAATCTGGCATCAGTATTGTATCATGTACAGCCAGACAGCTTTTTAAATACAATAAAAGTCAATAATAAGCCAATCATTTATGAAAATATCACTATTCAAAGCACTTCAAATCATACTGTCAGCAGAACCGACACAGAATCATAGAAAACACCATGTAGAACTTCAATTTAAAGGTGATTTCATGAGATAAATTAACCCCTGATGATGTCATTGGTGTTATTTTCATGTTAAGCATGGAAGAAGTACAACAGCGAGCCTGTGTCACAAACTTTGGACATGGAGTTTGAAGGACGTGGAGCATTTACCAGAAAGGGAGGGTGTACATGTAAGAGACACTATAGAGTTGCATTGTGGGAAGTGTAGGATCCAGAATTGTTGTAGCTTTACCATACTGCGGTCTAAATGTCAGGATATCTATTTATCTATATAACCTCCGCTGCACAGATTTGGATAAGTCTCTCACGGATGCAGTATATGCATATTTTATTAATTTAAGGAGCCACTCTCGTGAAAATCAAGTTCTTAACCATGTCAACATGTCTGTATGGTGTTTTCTATGCTGCAAGAGTGAAATGAGCACCATGCCTGAGAATTTCTGCCTTAAAACTGCAGTGTGCCAACATCAGTCTCAGACAGCCAGGTTTTATGACATCATATGTCTAAGGAACCAATCAAGTCACTTGTGGCACAAGTCACTAGTGTAACTATGGCAGCGGTGGTGGGCGGGGCTTGAGGCCAGATCCAGAATTTCTTAATGAGGGAGAAGAGTATAGATGTGCTTCCAGCCCATTTTTTTTTTAAATTTACTTTATAAAAAAACTTTTTTTGTGAGAAAAACATGTTAAACAAAATCATAGCAGAGTATTTTTTATATACTTTAAAACATGGAGGAGGAGCACTTTAAAACCATTATAGATGCAAGCTTTACATCAACACCAAAACATTGACCATGGACAATACCAGTGGAGCGCCCAGAAATGAAAATGCAGCATATTATCTAAAAAAGATTGACGACGGGTTGCAGGTGCCTTTTTAAATTATGACCCTCTCAGTAAAAGCTCTGATTAAATTGTCAGAACGGGAAGATTTTCTTTTCTGCTTGTTTATTTCATAACCGAACTAAACAAATTCAAGGTTTTGCAGCAGCACTTGAGAGATACACGTGGAAATAATTTATTCCGCATCTTGATGAACTGCATTTTGAAATATGTAAATCTGTTTAGTTGTTAATATTATTGTTAATGATTGACTTGAGTGAATATAGCTGAAATGCAATCAAAGGTGACTCTGTGCTAAAGGCGCTATCATACATCCCACACACATAAACATAAGCCAGCACACTGCTGTGATCACTGCGTGACCGAGCTGATCAATAACAAGTAAATGATGAACTCCAGCTGCTTTTAGCTTGAGCATTACTGTATATTTACTGTTGCCATTACAACGAGGATCTCTTGTTCAAGTGCTACAGGCAATAAGGTGCAGATGGCGGCGGTGCTATACCTTTAAAAAACAATATTGTGACAGGGCAGCTGCAGTATGGGTCAGTAGTTCTGTGATGCTGCGTCGATCTACAACAGATGGGCCCTGCAGCAGCGCTGGAAATCCCCTGGTATCCCCACAAAAAAAACAACAACACTGAACTCTCTGCCTCCATTTTACATCCAGGAACTGTGTTTATTTGAATAACTCCTCCAAACCCATTATCTAATGACATGACTCAATGAGTCACTATCCCCCAGACACTGCTGAGGGAGAAACATTGGCTTTTTGGCAGAGAGCGATTTGAATGCAGAGGGAAAAAGGAGAGTTTCAAATGATTTTCAGAGGAGTAGAATATTGGAATGATTACAGCACATCAAATCTGCATATCTACAGGGAGAATATGTGACTCTGTGAGAATTACCTTGACACCATTACTAACTGCCAAGGCTTGTCTCAGCAGTACTCTTTTTTTTTTTTTCTGCAGGAGCATTTGGAAAAGTAAACCCATTTTCACCGAAAAACTTTCGAGAACCATAGCTCATGTGCCACTAATCAACACAGATGCTTCATGCTCACCGGACCCTGATCACATCCGGTTGGAATTTACCTTGAACTCACCAGAGAGGCCGTAGTTGTTGAACATGGCCCTCTGGGGGCCCATGAACAAGCAGATGTGTCTTCGCGAGGGCCTGATGAGAAAACAAGATTGAAACAATGGACTAAGTGTGACTGAGATTTGTATTCTGTGGGTGTTGATGCTGGAAAATGTTGCAAAAGTATTTAATGGACAAAATAAAGTGTTGCTATGTAGTAATCTTTTTAGGATAAATCCTAAAACTACTTGGTTAAGATGTTGGTCAGATTGATGTCATTGTTAGAGACAGGATACAAAAACACAATCTCTAGTGCTGAAATCATCATCCACCCTGACTTTATTTTACCTCTTTGCAGCTGTAAAATGTCACACTATTTCCCACCATTGCTGACTAATGTTTTTTATTTTTCTATTACCATTATTTACACGACTGCAAAAGATGGCATTTGTTGTTTGTCTAGTGAGGACAGTCTTGTGTAATCGGTGAGGAGCAGCAGTCACAAGTTGAAGTGCAGACAGATATTTGAATCATAAACATGTTTATTTTAACAGTATCAGAAAGTCTGTATGTGGTGTACGTGGTGCCAGATCAGGGGTTTTCTTGAGTGGGTAAAACAGCTTTTGGCTGACCTGTGATAAGTGAAGATTTTCTCTGTCTACTGAATTGTTATGCAACAGAAGTGGTAGAGATCATTTTTCAATATCGTAACTCAGACCATTTGCACTCACAGCTCGTCAATACCGATGCTTTGTCACGATCCTTGGTGTCTGATACCGATGCACAACGCACCTGTTAGCTTCTGTATGAGATGCAGCTGGCTTTCAACTAACTCCAATGTCCATCTGTGGCAATATTAGACACGCAGAGCAAGAGAGAAACCAAATGTTGTCTATGTAACTTACATGGCTTCGTAAGTTAATTTTCCTAACGAACATACCATGTATCTGACGTGTTTAAAACTGCGACCGTAGTGGAGCGTCATAGTCCTGACAAGGGAATGAGAGTGGGATGCAGTTGAGTAACCCTGCTTTTGGGTTTGCCTAAACCTCAGCCTGTAGACCACTATTAAAACAGAACTCACATTCAGCCACTGAATAAATCAGAGGCGTTCTGAGGGGCAAAATTCCCTCCGACCATCACAGGACAACCACTACTGATACACATGTTGTATTTTTGCAGCCATAGTTTTGACAAAGCTGTGTGTGTGTGTGCGTGTGCGTGTGCGTGCATGTGTGTGTGCGTGTGCGTGTGCCATTTTATATGCCACTTCAGACAAAAAAATAACCTCCAAAAATGAAGCAAAATAATTGGTCAATTTTTATGACAATTTGGCGAGTTTGAGGCTCCGATTTGGCTATTTTTGTGTCCGTCAAATCTGGCAACCCCGGGCAAGGGTGCTAACCAGCAACTATTTGTAAAGCCAATACACACGGATGAATAACCTAATGTATTCACAAACCTTGGACCCATGAAAAACCAAAAAAAAAGTAATTAGGTCTACCGAGTCTCATTTCTACCACATTAGAACGAGTTAATGTTTGTAGAAAGCCAATTGATGCTCCGACCCACAATGCCTTTTGCCATCTGCTAAGCATGGCAGATCTGAATGGGCACAGGCTGCTGTGTTCTTGCAGCCATTAGCTCCATTGATAGCTCTGCAGGGTCGCATAATGGCAACGCAGTATGAGACCATTTTATGTGACCAGATGCACCCTGTGGTGCCAACACTGTTCCTCCATGATGTCTCCCATGTTCCAAGATGATAATGACTCCATACACACTGCTCAACAAGGGCGCTTTCACAAAACACCAGGATGATGTCAAACAATTCACATTGCCCCAAAATCACCATATCAAGTATAGGTCCCATATTTTAAAAAGTGAGATTTCCATTCATTTTTCTGTTATAAAGCGGGTCTAATTGTTATATAAATACTGTGAAAGTATCGAAACGCTCAATCCACAGAGAAATGCACACAGCCCGTATTCAGAAACTGTGTTTTAAACGAGCCGCCACGACTTCTGCACGGTTGTGATGTCACTGCTATGCTACAGTCATTCCTCAGCTGCATTGACGGTGCAGAGAGTGCAGATGCAGAAGACCCAGAAACGCTGACCAATTAGAACAGACTGGGCTTTTTTCGGGAGGGGGGGCTTAAAGAGGCAGGCGCTAAAAGGGAGCGTTTCAGACAGAGGGTGAATACATATTTTTACACTTTTTTTTTTTAAACATTAAACATGAAACACCTGAAAATGAGCATAATATGTCCTGTTTAATGGCTGTGCAATAGAAAAAGGAGATCATCATAAACCCTCCAAGAAATAAAGGTTTTCCTTCTTTAGTAATACTCCTGTGTTTCATCAGGGGGGCTTCCATGAAACAGTCCAGGTCAGGAGAGAACAAATGTGTTTAAGGTGACTTTTAATATTCATGAAATGTTTAGCATTTTAATAGAGAGAGATCAGACTCGGCTGATGGCGTCTACTATTTCTTTAATCTGTGACATTTAAAACTACTTGATGATGCACTAAAAACGGTCCCTTTTTGCTTTTCATTCACATCTTTTTGGCCACAGAACAGCAAACAGGTGATATTTGAGATTTATTTCCCATCCCCCCCCCCCACCACCCTGTCTTTTCAGTTCAGTTGGGGGCAAGATTGAAAAATCCATGTAGGGGTAAAACAGAATTCATCTGGAGTCCAACATGTTGTGTGGACATGGCACCTTGACCTCCCAAGAACAAAACCGCTACCTCCGTCCTGAGATTAGTCATTTTCCGTGGGAAGGGGGGGCAGTACATGTTTCAATCGATGAAAATGTCATCAGGGACAAACCTATTTTCCTCAGCTCTATTGTAGATAAATATTGTCCAATCCTGCACTGTCAATCCCCCTCTGCTTTCAAACGGAGGCCCCGCCACACCCCCTTCTCTGTTCCACACATGGATACACACAATCACACACGCGCACATATCACATCATAGATTTCATCAAGAGTGAAACACAAAAATCCGAGGGAGGTGTAGCTGTTGGTGATGGCGTTTGTGTCAGATATGGATTTGTCAAGTGCTGATGAATTACATGTTTTGAAACGATAACCCCTATCAATCTTCTCAGTCCTGCTTTTGGTAAACGCTACGGACCCGACGCACGCTGAACACACACAAAATCGATGACACAAAACTCATGCACACACACACATCAGAAAGAGGGAGATGGAGATGGATATGAAACGAGATATGGTTTATAATTCCTGCCTACCCCTATACAGCAACCTATGGCGTAATAACTGTGATCAGCGATAGTGTTCCGACACTAAAAAAGCAAGCGGCGTATTAACGGATGATTTCAGGGCTCTGAAACATGCAAACAGCTTGACATTTTGCGTTGAATGAAAATTGAGACACTGTACGTACAGCTCCTCATAATGCATGATTAGCGTTCACCGCTGAATAGAAATGATGGGCAGCAGGTAATGAGGGCTGAAAAACGGAGGCACTACTTTCTCCATTCTTTGGTCGGCGGCGATGGTGTGGAGTTTTCGACTTCCAGGCTGTGTTTATGAATCTTTGGTCTTGTAGAGGCTGATTACAAGAATCGTGTCATCAAAGTTGTCGGTGTTTCTTTGGCATCAGATTAAAATGAAGAGGTTTCTCCTCCGAGCGTTGCTGAGGAAACTGTTAATGTCGAGGCTTTCAATCAAATGAGTTTCAATCAAGTGAGTTTTTATAGTCTCCACTGTTTGATTTATGGGAAATGAAATGTGTCTGTGTGGGCTTTTAACTGTGTGTGTGTGTGTGGGTCTGTGTGTGTGTGTGTCTGTCTGTGTGTGTGTGATTACGATATCTTGATTTAGACTGCTGGTGCATTGTAAGGGCGCACATCTGTTCTTCTTGCACTGCACAATGACATAAACGCAGGGCCTCAGCTGTAGCAAGCTTCTCAATGGTGCCATGTATCACTCATACTGGTGTCATGGCTGGACCAGGGCCCTGTGTGTCTGTTTGTGTGTGTGAGAGAGAGAGGGCAAATGAGGGACATCAATTGAGAAACTGAAAAAGAGTTAGGCATGGATGTTAGTGTGTGTGTGTGTGTGTGCAGCTTGCATGATTCTCTATGTGCGTACATTCATGTGTGTGTGTGTGTAAATCGGGCAGGTGGCCATCACTGGCAGAGTCCCTCTCCGAGGATGTGTCTGAATACAGAGGGGCCGTTGTTAATCGAGGGCCTGCCTCTCTGTTCTCCACATCTGAGGGTCCATACAGACCTCCACAGCCGCCCGTTTCCACAGTGCGTGCTGGCAAGACATTCAGTCCCATCACACTGGGACTCTCTTCCTGTCGAACACCAGGGTGTCGGGGCTTTTCACACCACAGATCAGAGTCCAAGCCAAGAGGAAGAATAGGAGGAGGTCAGAGGGGTGTGTAGACGGAGGAAATGTATCGGGATAATGGATGCATGGCTGAACAAAACATCAGGGTTTTCAGGCAGGAATACCAGAGCAAATTGGCCAATCTATCACTGACCGCCGTTTTTTGTTTCAACAATTACATTGTCTCTTTTTGACTGTGGAATAAGACACATTTACATTTGTAAGATCATAATTTCTACATTGTTGCAATAGCGTTAGAGCGGAGATATATAGTTCAAATATTTTACAAGCAATATGTGTATATAGCTATACATTTAGTCTCACGTAGGCAGACTTATCTCCACAGTGCTGCTGGGGGAAAGTCTGGATTCAATGTGCTTGCTTTCACTCCTGGATAGTGAAAAAAACTCCCTGGTCTGTTTGTATTTGCTTAAACCAATCACAATCATGTGACGGTGCCTCTGCAAAATAGTGTCGGGAGGAAACCCGTTTCGTCGGAACACCACAAAAATGTGGACAAAAATCATTGACTGAAAGAACAGAGCAGGCCTGCCTTGTTGCATGATCCAAATCTTTAAAACTTGTCATTTTCAGCATCTAGGTTGGTAGCTCGGAGGTTGTTTTTGTTTTTTCTGTCGCGAAGGGACTTTGAGAACGGGAACACGGACTTCCTGTTTCCGTGCACCGGACAGATTCCCCCAGAGGCTTTATCCCTGCACTCTTTGCCTGAGCCAGACTATTATACATTAAATAACAGTGTTGTTGTGACATATGCTCTGTGCACTGGACACTTCAGCCTCATATCACCATCATATAATATCACTGTTGCCTGTTTTTCTCGGTTTTTTTACATCTCAATCAAAATAATGATAACTTTGTTTGTATAGCACCTTTCATAAAAGAAATCCAGCACAATGTGCTTCACAATAAGGCTATGTATACCTGACAGAGAATGAGCATAAAACAGGGACAGAATGCCATAATTAATGTAAAATAACATGAAAAATAAAGCATTCCGAGATGAAAATAGAATGCATGACACAAGATGGAAGGTAAAAGGTAATAAAAAATAATTAAATGATAAATATTAAAATCAGTGCCCATATTTGCGGCATCAGCGGTGGAAATTTGATTCATGAAATATTTTCCACATGTCCCTTCTAGGCCTACATGTGATTTGGCCCTGGAATTCTTGAACAGCTCGGATGCCAGTAATAACCACCACATGTATTTTTTTTCCCTTTCAAACTTAAACATGAATAAAATAAATATCTTTCCCTGTGAGACACAAAAATTCTCCAGTTCACCCCCCCCCCCAGCACATAAAATGTATTAAAAAGATGAAAAAGAATAGAAAAATGTGGAAATATTGTGCACATGGGAGGTGAGCTGTGGTGAATCAGCACTGATTATCCCTTACAGCTTGTTACTCCCCACTGTTACAGTATATGAGACACAGGCCAACTCAATTGGAGTGGGCCTTTCTGAATCAGAGTTTTATTGGAAAGTAAACAGTAAGTCCCTGCCCATAGTACATCAAAACCTGCAATCTATGGTTTCAATTATTCTGTGAGTCAATTCAAATAAGCCCCAGAAAGGGTAAGACTTTTGTAATAATTCCACAGAAATTCAGTCATTCTTAGTCGTCTCCATGTCCGTCTGTACACTCATCTTTTCCACTTCCATCCGATCAAGTGCGTCACTGAGCCACTGTGTTCATCGCGTCTTGTTTGACTTAAGGTGCATAAAGTTTTAAGTAGTTTTATTTCAGAATTTGTGACATGAAACTGTTGTTAAACTGGTATCCTGAGATGAAGCGGCTCTGTACTGTAAGTGGTATTATTCAGATATTCAAAGCGACACAACAGTGCACTGTGGGTAGTCTGACCAGGGAGAGTATACAGAAAAGTATTTGAATATTCACAATAGCAGCCACATGGTGCCTTCATTTGTAAGCTTGTAAGCAAGTTAGTGTACCAGACCATGTAGAAAAAAAAAACTGCTCTCCCAGGCCAGTTTTTTAATTAAGAAGCTAGCCAGAGGGGTTATTGTTTTCACTGTGTGGCTGAAAATAAGTTGAAACTTTTCCACGTTCCCTTCTAAACCTGTTTGTAAAATGGCTCTGAAACATATTTGGCAGTAATTTGGAGCATGAGATTGAATTAACCAATACGGCCACAAGATTTGGCGCAGAGGGTTTGAGTTCCTCAGTGGGGTGATGAAAGCGCAGTATGATCCAGAGAGCTAACATGGGCTATTATTTATTTCTCAAAGTAATCATGATTTACACCAAGATTAATAAATAAGGAAATTAAATATAAACAGACACTGCTATGTTACAAATATGTAAGCCTGCAAACAGTGTGTTAACAAATTACAGTTGAACTGAAATTAAAATTCATGTTTGATGAGAAATCAGTATTTATTTTTTGTGCATTTACTATTACCAAAAATAAGAGTGGAAAATACAAAAATACAAAGTGGAAAATGCTAATGGTACACAACCAATGCTAGGTGTGGATAAAAGGGGGGAAAGCATGTTGCATCACAGGCTATATAGGGTGCTGTGCATAGACTGTATAAAATATGGATGTAGTCTCCATGATGTCACCCGTAGGTTGAGTCGTTGTGAAGTGTGCGTGTGGGTGGATCCTGCCGTCACCATCTTGGCAGCGCCTGACTCCACCTAAGTCCTGGTGCCACCTGCTGTGTCGGCACCCGCCTGTCACTCAAAGCAGCTATGGCCTTAATTATGCAGAACGTTAAGCCTTAATATAATTTAAAGGGTAAATTTAATGGGTGAGTTATGTAAAAATTAACCCCCCAGTACAGTTGTCATGAACGGGAAAATTAGCTAGAGACCAAACCTCTTTTTTGTACCAGGCTGTAAACATACATGGTACACACACATGGACGTTTTAACATGGGGGTGTATGGAGCCAGTTTCAAGTGGCCATTCGAGGATATGGTTGGGTATCATTTGAATTTTATCACTTCCAATTCTGCCTTTTGATTCCAATAAGGTAAAAAAAAAACGTAAAATGTTTATAAAACAAAAATATATTTATTCTTTTCAGAGCTTACTTTGAATTTTATTGTTTCATTAAAATAAGTCAATTTAAAGTTAGTTGAATTCGGTTCTAATTGGTTCTCATTTTTTAACGGGTACCCAGTTCTTT
>JAOVVB010202791.1:0-10853 GCA_028570985.1 Heterobranchus longifilis
TGTGAAGCTGCTTTGAGACAATGACAATTGTTAAAAGCGCTATATAAATAAAATTGAATTGAATTGAATTGAATAGATGTTATAATATTCCCTGGGTCTGAGCTGGACCAGTTTTGGCTTAAATGTACATAATCTCTATAGAACACATTTGTGCCAGGATTGGCGCATTGTGCAAGAATAAGCTGGGCCAAATCTGTTTGCCAGGTTTGTTTGAAAAGTCTGGGCCAGATCAATGCCAACAAATTTTGCTTCTGTCTGACCCAACCTATTTTTGCAGAACAGGCTAAATATGGCACAGGTCTGTCCTGCACATCTGATGTGAATATGTACCAGAGCCAGGCCAGCTCAACCATTTGCCACAAATCAGGCACAGTAGCAAAATTACACTGGGACAGACATTTTCCAAAATCTGTAACAGATTTGGTAACAAGAAATGGCCCTGCTTATTTTTGCACAATGAGCCGCATATGGCACAGATCTGTCCTTCACATCTAATGTGAATCTGTGCCAGAGCTGGTCCAGCTTACCCTTTATTTTTATTATATTTGGCCCAAATCAGGCACAGCAGGAACATTACTTTTTTTTCACTTGACCACCCACAGTCTGGCTTCTAGTGCGGGGACCTGAGATGATGCCCACTTAACCGCTTCCCTCCCCATCAGACTTTCCCAGCCAGTACCCTAACTCCTTCACAACTCCTTCACAACCTAGAATCAGGGTGTCAACAAGGTTAAATTACCCACACAATTACGTTAAAAATGTGGCATGCAAACAAGCGGTAGAAAAACCGATCATGCCACTGTCATCATCAGTCCTAAATTTTTATTTTCTCCTATTTTCATTTGCGGCTCTGTGCCACCCTGCAAGATGCTGCCCAGTTGCCCGTACCTGGCCGTGTTGCCCATACCAAAATCTGCTTCTGAACATAGCCCAGTATATTCTCTATCCAGTAAGTTACATTTGCCATGGAAAAAAGTCCTCTTAAATTCAATTAAATTTAATTAAATTTTATTTGTTTAGCACTTTTAACAATTGTCATTGTCACAATGCAGCTTTACACGATCAAAAGAAATTATGGAAGTTTGTATCAAATGTGAATGTGTATGAATCAAAATAATAGGATTGTGCCTGATGAGCAAGCCAAGGGCGACGGTGACAGTGGCAAGAAAAAACTCCCTGAGATGACAATAGGAAAAAACCTTGAGAGCAACGAGACTCAACAGGGAACCCATCCTTATTTGAGTGATAACGTTAGCAGGGATTGATCTGCAGTCATACTTGTGTTAGGCAGCAGGAAGTTCAATATAACAGTTGTTGTCTTTAAGTTAATATGAAGTCCATGTCGTTACTGAAGGCTCAGGTAGACTGAGCTATCAAGCGACTGCAGTTAAGTCCTCAGAGAACAGCTGCCAGCATCAGCCGAGGCCAAGACCGTCTTTGAAGTAAACTGTTACCGTCCCCAGTCACCACATGCATCCCATGCAGACAGATCTGTCCTGTTGGTAACGCAGCTTCCTGTTTTTGTATTGTTACTGCGAAAGTTCCTCGTTTGTATCAGCATTTAAATTATACTGCTTTTCCCGTTACAAATATACAAAATAATAATAATAACTAGTTTTTTTCGTCTAAGAACAACAAGCGGAATTCATCTATAAACAAAACTCACACTCGGGAAGGTGCTGCTCTCATTTCTTGTAGTATAGCTCATAGTCTCTGAAGAGGCCTAGTTAATCAGTGACTACACAGAGCCCAGGCCAGGGAGCAGACAAACAGGCTAATCCAGCAGTCTGCTAGCTGTACAGAGTAGTCACTCAGGATTCACCATATTGTGTCTGTTCCCTGAACTAAACAAAAATTTACTAAGACTCAGAAAGTCTGTTTGAGTAATTTAATTAATATAGAGACCAAAAATTCTCACACTGAATACACAGCCCGGACCTCTGATCTGAAGCTAGGACTGTTAAATATTATATCTCTCACATCTAAAGCAGTTATTCATAAACGAAACTATCACAGACCAGGAGTTTGATATACTCTGTTTAACTGAAACCTGGAACGGTTTTAAACAGGACGAGTATGTAGCTTTAAATGAAGCTAGTCCTCCTGGATACAGCTACATACACCAGCCTCAGCTAACTGGTAGAGGAGGAGGCGTCGCAGTTATTTACAATGATAATCTGTCTATGCTATAAAAACACGGACTCAAATTTAATGCATTTGAAGTTCTCTATAGTAACATAAAAAAGGAAAAAAAAGAAAGAATAGTTTTGTTATCTTCTATAAGAGTAGAGAAATACATTTATTTAGCAGCACTAAGTGCATTTTTAAAAGTACAGGATGCGCTGTCTTCATGCTTTCTGAAATACTACCAATTTAGTTTGACTGTGTGCAGACTAGCCTCCCGATCCTCAGAATCAGAAAGAGTTTTATTGCCAAGTACGCCTGCACGTACAAGAATTTGTTTTAGTGACAGAGCTTCCAGAACAAAACAAATGACAAGACAAAACAACACGACACGACAACAACAAACAAACAAAAAAGTTAACAACAAATGGAGTAGGATTTTTTTTTTTTCTTTTTAAGAAAAAGGTTAACAACTAATGGAGTAGGGTGTGGGATTCTAACGAATAAGTAAATAAATATCTGTGGTATTGCACAGTATATTACACAGTGGTATTGCACATGATATTACACATATATTTATTGACAGTGAGAAGAATGTTTAACTGTTCATGAGGTAAATTGCCTGGGGGAAAAAACTGTGTCTTTGTTCTTGTGTCTGACTGTCCTGGTGTTCGGTGCTCTGTAGCATCAACGAGACGGCAAAAGTTCATATAGAAGATGGCTTGGGTGTGAGGGGTCCAAAGTGATATTCCGAGTCATTTTCATCACTCTGGATATATACAGTTCTTGCAGCATGGGCAGGGGAGTGCCGATAATCCTTTCAGCAGTCCGAACCGTCCTTTGTAGTCTTCTGATGTATGATTTTGTAGCTGGGCCAAACCAGACAGTTATTGAAGTGCACAGGACAGATTCAATGATGGCTGAGTAGAACTGCATGAGGAGCTCCTGTGGCAGGTTGAACTTCTTCAGCTGGCAAAGGAAGTACAACGTCTGATGGGCCTTTTTAACAATGGAGTCAATGTGAATGTCCCACTTCAGGTCCTGAGAGATGGTCGTGCCTAGGAACCGAATGACTCCATGCCGTCACAGTGCTGTTCATGATTGTGAATGGGGCCTGGAGCTTTCCTTCTTTTTTGTTTCAGGAAGATCTGGCAAACATCCTTTTCACAGACCTGGACTGCAGGAGGGGGAGAGAGGGTGGTTGTCAGAGGTGATAATGGTGGTGTAGAAAGAGAGTCAGGACAGGTGAGACTGGGAGTTTCAAATTCAGGTCATCAACCAGTTGTTGATTCCCTACAGAGTTGGGGGATGGCGTCTTCTAGTTAGTGATGGTTTTCAGGCCTTTCCACACTGAAGCAGGGTCGTTCACAGAAAACTGGTTCCAGCTTTTCAGAGTAGCTTCTCTTAGCCACTCTGATCGCCCTTGTTAGTGTGTTCCTGGCTTGCTGGTACAAGATCCTGTCCCCACTTCTATAGGCATTCTCTTTGGCCTAACAAAGCTGTCTGAGTTTTGCTGTAAACCATGGTTTGTCATTGTTATATGTTAAAAATGTCCTGGTAGGGATGCACATGTCCACACAGAAACTGATGTAGGATGTTACAGATTGTGTGAGCTCATCCAGATTGGTGGCAGCAGCTTCAAAAACACTCGAATCAGTGCAGTCGAAACAGGCCTGTAATTCCTGCTCTGCTTCATTGGTCCACCTCTTCACAGTCCTTACTACAGGCTTAGCATTTGGGTGATAACGGATAGCAGGGATTATTTTGCAGTCATACTGTGTGTTAGGAGGCTGGAAGTTCAATATAACAGATGCTGTGTTTAAGTTAATAGCGAGTCCAGTTCATTACTACATGTGATTAACAGATCATGTGTTCTTAACAAATACTAAAAGAAATATTAGTTTTTAGAAATATAGCCAGAAATTTGATTGAGACTAGATGTGTGTATTGGGACTGGAATGCATATTAGTTGGTTGAGGAACTGTTAAAGCCACAATTCACACACCATGAACTGGTGATTTTCTTCCATTTTATTTGCATCCTACTATTTTTTCTTTGTTTAATTATTAGCCTTCAAGCTTAGAGAACAGGCTGTGTGTTAAACACAAGACTTTGTTGGACACATGATGTATTATTACTGATTTCACTGTTCATTACATATGCTGTAAAATTAACAACTATATGAAGTAGCTCAAAAGTACATTATTTTTTACCCAATTCTATTATAAATACTAATAGTTAGGCATTCTCAGTAACCCAGGCCGTTAAATTGTAATTTCAATGGATGACAGTTAAAGTTTGACTGATATGTTTATTAGATGCATCGGAAGGATGTTTCTTTTATGTGTCATTGAGTTTTTGTAAGGGGAATCCACTGTTCTGTGTCACTGTGTGTGTCTTGCACAGTAATACACAGCTGTGTCTTCAGTTTGCAGATTCTGTCCTCGAATTGTTATTGTGTTAGTAGAAGTGTCTATTGACATGCTGAACTTATTTTTCAGTTTGTCATTGTAATTACTTCCACCACTATAGATATATCCAATCCACTCCAGAGCTTTTCCTGTAGGTTGTCGGATCCAATGTGTAGCATAGCTTGTAACTGAATATGAAACCTTGCAGGGGATGGAGAGACTCTGGCCTGGCTGGACTGTCATGGCAGCAGGCTGAGTCAGTTCCTCAGCTTGGACATCTGTGGAGTAAAACACATGGTGATGTCTCTCACAATATAAAGTATCCAACACATTATTATTGTGGTAAATAAATTAATTATGTATGCTGCACATTTAATCTCATTGAAGTAAATAAATTAATTTAATAAAACACTCACAGGAAGCAGCTGCCAGCAGGAGCAGTAGAGATGTAGACAACATGGTGTGTGTTGTTTGCACTGGATTCTCTCACATCCATCACATAAATAGAGTGATATCCAACCTAGATGCTTGTATTTGCATTTCTGTTGACAGTGAAAGGATTCACAAGCACAATAAAACTTTCTAAAATATGTAAAATATTGCACTATATGCAAATACAGAAAAGTTACTATGTAGAGTATGACTACAATTAACCCATGAATAAAAACTGTGTATATGATAAAGAAGCAGGACACACATGCTTACCCACACATACATACTGTACAAACTACAAAACAACAACAAAAATTCTATAGTTAGATTCTGCAAAATTAGAAGATAAATAATGCTGCTAATAAGATTATTAATAATGAGCTACAGGTGAAAATGATTATTTAGGGACATCACATCCTGGGGCTGATGGGTAGTTTACTGTAGTGTACCTGTAGTTTTGTGCTTTTTGGCACTACGATGACATGATGTTACAAATATGATGTTACATGATTGCAAACTTGAAGAGAAAAAAAAATTTATTTGAATAAATTCTTAAGAGACGCAAAAACTTTTGAGTCTCTTAAAAAAAATTTTGAGTGAATACCTCATTGAGAATCCAGAGACAGTACAGGGCAGAGTGACTGCGTCTCCAGGTCTCTTCACTATGAATCAGAGGAGGGACTGTCCATAAGAATCTCAAGAAGTATTGAATGTTCTGTTTAACAGAACAGAATTATTCCTTTTACTAATTTATATCACATAAAAAATAAATGGCATTGGTTGAAATAAAACACAATATTCCAAAAGTAACCTTTTCTGTGTTCCGCTTCATTCAGATTTAAAGTGTATGGGAACATTATCTATCACAGAGCTCATTGGAAACTAGAATTATATGGCACAGCATCAATGCATACAGTATCAAAAATCTGTATCAAAAGTTTCATTATGCAGTATGTTTCCTTACTTTTGGTCTAATACACTGAGGATGAATAATCAGAGCTCATTTTGTGATTATATCATGCATATGTTTTTGTATTGACATTTAATATGAATGATTACTCAGTGTGTGTGTGTGTGTGTGTGGTAGTTATAGTGATATATAGCAGTGTCTTCAATCATACAATTCAATCATGGCGTACTGGTTAGCCTTGCACCTACAGTGTCCAGGTTAAATTTCAGCTTTGGGTCTGTGTGTATGGAGTTTGCATGTTCTCTCTGTGCTTGGTGAGTTTTTTTCTGGGTACTCGGGTTTCCTCTGACAGTCCAAAGACATGCGAATTAGTCTAATTGAAGTTTTCAAATTGCCCACAGTGAGTGAATGACTGTCACATTTAATGTCATATTTTACAGTTTGCCATTCGGTGTATGTGCAAGAGCTTATGATTACATGATTACCCTAAAAGATTGTTGCTGGACATATTTTATGCAATAAATAAATATATATACAGTACCATGCAAAAGTCTTAGGCACCATATATGTTGTACCAATTTTGTTATATATGTTTATCAGTACATAATTATTCAGTATTTCCATATATAACTTAAACATTAATAAATAAATACCATTACAGGAGAATAAATGCATGGCTGTAAAGAAAAAGATGTATAGTACAAGACAGACCAGTTTTCAGATGGAAACAAAAAACCTAATGTATGCTCCTGGGATTTGCATAAAAGTAGAGAGGAGCGAATGTGACAAAGTTACCAGAAAAACTCATTCTCCAGGTTAGGTTTTACTGAGCTTGCTGGAGAATATCAGTTCTTCTGGTAACTTTATAGAAAATATAGTGTGTGTTGTTTGTATTTGGAACTCCTCTGTTCACAGAAGTTTAACAGAGAACAGCACATCAGATATACATCCTGTTCCATTTTATTTACTTATCTGTTGATGATGATGATGGTGATGATGATGAGAATACTTAATATTTAAATTGAATTTAAATCATGATTTTGCCTAAGAACAAATCCATGAATAAAGAATGGGACAAAAACATCATTCAAAAGATCTAACAAAGTGCCTCAGAGAACAAAACACTGAAATGTTTGGTTCATGGTCAGGAACGATCCCAGACCTTATTTTCATTAAGAACTTTTGGTGAATCCTCAAGAGGGAGGTGAACAAACAAAAATCCACAAATTCCTTCAAGTATTGATCAGGCAAAAATGGGCCGCCATCAATCAGGATGTGGCCCAGAAGTTGACTGACAGCTTGCCAAGGTGAATTTCAGAGATCTTGTAAAAGGTCAACACGGCAAATATTAACTCTTTGCATAAACCCAATGAAATTGTCAATAAAAGCCCTTGACATTTATGAAATGCTGTAAATTATATTTCAGGATACAATAGTACCATCTTATAAAGAGATCGAAAAAGACTTTGTGAAAATTAATATTTGTGTCATTCTTAAAACTTTTGGTTTTAAGCTCTAGTAGCGCACCAATCAGAGTGAGTATGCATGTGGTGAACTAAGCATAAATCAGTACAAAAAAAAACCAAAAAAAAAACGTTAGACTAACAATTTTTTAATTCACTGTAAGCTTCCTGTGACAGTCTTCAGGAGAGAGGAGTTAGCTGTTTCTGCTTTCTTCAACTACTAATATAAACACTAAATAACATGCAACTTACAGTACAGTATGATAACAGGTGTAGTACAGTACCTACAGTATCAGGAGATAAGGATACTGCAAGCACAGCACACAGCAGAAAGCAAAGCGAAGCAAAGTAAAGCAATAAGAAATTAAGAATGAACCTGGGATTTCAGAAGCAAACAAACAAAACACATGACAGACTCAATACTAGACAAAATACAAGACTAAACTAGAGCTTAAATAATGATGCAAAATAAGATGCTTAACTTTCTGCACCTGTTAATGTAAAGTAACAGACAGTAAAAGTCAGCTTCAAAATCCCCACACAAAACATAGATTCATGGTGCAGAGCGCCCTCCAGGGGTTATTCCTGACAGTACCAGACCTTCATTAAAACACGTACAGTACAAACTTGCACTCTACTTACCAACTAAATTTGAAATCCTACTGTACACACCAAGGTAAAAATGTATATTAAAATGAGTTAAATGGAAATATAAATTAGTTTATTAAATACATCAGAGCACCTGAATAGTTGTTTTAATGTATTTTAGTAACAGTGCACTATGCATCAAGCAGTGTCAGTGAATCTACTGACACTGTATCCTGTTTCAATGCTATTATGTATTATATTTCTGTATAGGGTGTTTTTGTACAGGGATGTTGTTGATCTGTCTGACTGTGGTACTGTCTAGCGCAATAATACACAGCTGTGTCTTCAGTCTGCATGTTCTGTCCTGTTAATGTTACTGTACTGCTGGACGTGTCTCTTGAAATCTGAAACCTGCTCTTTAATTTCTCACTGTAGTAAGTGTCACCAGCACTACATATACGTCCGATCCACACCAGAGCTTTCCCTGCAGGTTGTCGTATCCAGTGTGTACAGTAGCTGCTATCAGTCAATGAATATCCAGACACTTTACAGGTCAGAGTCAGTGACTGACCAGGGGTTACTACTGTTGATCTGGTCTGGGTCAGCTCAACACAGTGAACACCTGTTAAAGAAACAATGTTGTAAAAGCAAAACACTATAAGTAACTAAAGCCGTATTATATATTAAACGTAAAACACTTACAGTTTACGGCTGCCAGAAGCAGCAGCAGTAGTAGTGATGTAGAGATCATGGTGTGTGTTGAAGCAGAATAAGTAACAGCTCTTGGTTGTCATTACTTAAATGTACAACAGGGAATGACATTTGCATACAGACACTCCTTATCTGAGGGGAATATTAATACATATTTTGATTTCCAAACTAAATTTAAGTGTTAATTTAAATTAGATTAAATGAACATACTAGAAAATATCATTAGTATGTAATGAAGGCAAGGATTGTTTTTATAAATAAAAAAACAATAAAAACAAACAAAAAAAACTAATCATTAAAGGGGGTATAATAGGGCATAAAATGCAGGTTCTACACTCGAGTTAAATAATTATGCACCCATGAATGTGCACGGACATTTTAAGGGACTTGTTGCTCCAATAAAAATAAAACTTCCTGCTTTTAGTTGTCATTCATCAGCATGTATCTGAATTCTGTAAAATATTGGTATTTACCTAACCGCAAATTAGTTTTAAATTTGTAAATTGTTTTACATTTGAATTATTAATAAAATTAAACAATGGACACGGTTACTTAAAGTTAATACAGTACATTATTGCAGATTGCAAACAGCTCCTCTGTAAATGGCTCCTGGATTTCCTGACTGGGAGACCACAGTCAGTCTGGATCAGGAACAACATCTCCAGCACCACCTCACTGATCTCTGCCCAGTAGCTGGTAAGGGAACAACTAATTATAGCATCTATTACCTAAGTGATTATAGGAACTAACCTGTTTTGAGGATGTTCAACAATATATTATGTAACTATGCAGGGATAAAATGTATAAAGTTCTCTAACAAACCACTGAGGGCTTCATAGAACAGCTGTATTTATACTGAGATTACACACTATTTACTAATTTGGTGACTTTTGGAGGTGATTGGTTCCACTGGATTTTAGTTCCATTATCAGAGTAAAAAGAGAACTGAGTACAAATGCATGCCACATTTTCAGAATTTATTTGCAAAAAAAAATGTTAAACTATTTATCATTTTTCTTCCACTTCACAATTATGTTCCACTTTATTGGTCTGTCACATAAAACCCCTATAAAATACATTTACGTTTGTGGTTGTAATGTGACAAAATTTGGAAAAGTTCAAGGGGTATGATTACTTTTGCAAGGCACTGTATAAGAGCATTAAACCACAGTTCTGCTAACAAGGATGAAGCATCATCACCCAACACTGTACAGTAGGTCTGACAAGCTTCATATCTGACAACTTGCTCCTAATTACAGCTGATGCACAATTCTTTTTTTTGTTTGTTTTATTTTAACTGTATTTTTGCGAAATCTTACTAACACAATTCACATTCTGTGCTTTTAAATTAATGCAATTTGTGATGATATGAGATTGGCCAATTTTGTGCTGTTATTAGAATAGTTACTGTATGTACTGTATATTGTAGCTGGTTTAGTTTACACAGACCACCCTCTCAGTAACTCAGTTCTGTATTTAGAATCCACTGCTGTTTCACATGTATGATAAAAAATACTTGAACACAGAAGCAGAGGAGCTCAGTGACAGTAAAATGGAATAAAAAAGAATAAACGCAGGCTGTGTTATTTGGAGATTTTTTTTTTTCAGTTTACATGTCATGAACAGTTTTTCTCTCACCAGTTTCACTTTTTTCTTTTAAAAATAATAATGCAAAAATATTTAAAATAAAAAAATAAAAAAATCAACTGAGAATCTGCAATGTGTGAATTCAATGATACTGAATGAGTCTCATGAGAAGGCACTTTGTAGGGTCATTTCTTAGCAGTTTATTTGTTTCTGCTGCCTTCAGCTTTTTCAATTATTGGACCTCAAAATATGAGAATGGACTGTGTGTTAAAGACAGTGCGTTTAAGGTCCTTTGCTCCGGAGACTGTGGGTGGACTGAGTATCAGCATTTAATTGCCGTATAGGAGAATGAAAGGACTACACATGCTACTGCAGCACTTCCACTGGTGAGAAGAGTCAGCCTTCACAATCTAGTTGCCGAATAATGTCACTGCATTTGTCCCCCAAGAAAGCTGCAGAGATGTCAGACTTCACGGGGACTCACGTATTAGGCCTTGCTGAAAGAGGAGTGGGCGGGGCCAAATGACCGTTACTGCAAGAACCGTGTTGACGAATAACTGTCTACCAGCTGGGCACTGTGTCTGGATCTGCATGTGCACACCCTCACTATATTCCTTCCCAATTTTC
>JAOVVB010202802.1:0-10853 GCA_028570985.1 Heterobranchus longifilis
TCGCCTTGCCCCCCCCCCCCCCCCATTATAACTCTGGGCCCCCCAGTTTGGGAACCACTGATTTAAGGGTAGCGCTGCCATGACTTTGACACTGCTAACTGGGATGTCTGTCATGTGCAGCCAGCTTCATCGAAAACTAGTCAGACCAGGTCTTAAATTGTTAAGGATCTCTTTGTGTCATGTTGAGGTGATGAAATGCAGAATAACCAGGCGTCTATATGCCATGGTGTCAGTTTGGCCAGTGCAGTCAATAGATTCATATTTTCTTCTTTTCTTGCAGCTCGCTCTGAGCATCAGATGATTTGATGGTTTTATGTCAAAGGCAAGAGTGAAAAGATGCTGCTTTGCCCTCTTCTTTCCTTTCACATCAGTGTGGAAATGTGTCATGGTTAAAAAAAAAAAATATTGAGTATAAAGTAAAGTTAAGAGTGTAAAAAGCCAATGCAATGTTGTCTCCAGCAATTGGCCTGCCTGTAATTGCTGTTGAGTGATAATATGTTACACAAAAGTACGTGACAGCAGAGTTTTGGGTCTAAATGAAGGTACTTTGCGGATTGAGAGAAAGTAACATGCATAGCCTATATCTCCGGAAAAATGTGGACATGTAGAGAAAATGATGAACATTAATGAATCATTTTCACCAACATGGTTGCCATGGTGCATATCTTGCTCATTTTTTCATGCTTGTTATAAAGGTCTAGAGACTGGTGTATTTTGTACCACTGTGGGGGCGGGGATGCAGGGGACACGCCCCCTTCAATATTTAGAACATGCGCATTTGTCCCCTTCGATAATAATGAAAGTAGAAAATGATTTATTTTGACAAAATTAAAGACATTTCCACTATAAGTTGATGCAGAAAAGACAGAAATTGGTGCATTAAAATGAAGTGTTTTGAGGCTCAAAATGTCCTGGGAGGATCCCCAAAGGGAAGTGCATTGCATTCACAACAGACCATTTTTTTTGTAATTACTAGATAGTAGCCTAACTAATAATTATGAGATAAGGTGTCTATTTTATTTTATTTTTTTTTGTGAATGCAATGCACTTCCATACAAAGCCCTCGTACATATATATGGATATATGTATTAATCGCATTCATCTATTTCTAAAACATTATTTTCTAACCAAGGACAGGTTTTAGAAATTGCCATTATTTTGAATATGTAGGCTACACAATGTTCATAAACCAGATTACTACCAACAGGCTTGCATTGGATGGTGTGCAGTATGGAGAGAGAGAGAGGAGGGGAGAGACAGAGAGGAGTGTTAAAGCATCATCTATGACTGCCAGCTGTAGCCTGAGGGGAAACACAAGCACTGATGCGTGTCCCCAATAACCCTGTAGTTGGTTAAACATGTATAAGAGAGGAAAGGTGGAATTGATTATGGCAGATGAGTGAGTAGTAATCCAGTTTGAAAAATCAAAGCATTTTCATGTGCCAGTCCAAATTGATTCATGTCTGCCTTGACGTAATTTAGCATTTTACATTGTTGTCTGTAAACATGTCAAAATGGGACTCTTTAACACTGTGATGTCTTATTATGACACACTGTGTAGTGAAGGGTAAATGTACTTACTTATACTTATGTCTTAATGAAGATTTCTGTTGCTAAATTAAGATATTTGCGCTGTATGATTGGTAAATGGTTTTGCTGTCTTCTGTTTTTATCATATCGCTGATGGTGTTGCAAATCCATTATTACACAGGAAGTAGTGTTCAGAGACAGTTTACGACCTCCATCAGCACGCATCAAAGTGACAGACAAGGTCAGGAATCCAGGTCAGATTTTTTTTCCCGGCATCAAGATGCTTCCGTGCAATTAAAACGCAACATTAGAAGCACATCCTAGGGGGACTTCAGACCCCTAAAAGCTCTCCTATCACAGCCTTTATTTGTTGTGGCACATAAAGTGTCCTAATTCCCTTTGTTTCACTCCGGGTGCTCACACTGTCACAGATTGTTCCATTGTGTTTTGTGTTTTAATTGTTTTGTTCTTCCCTAAAATTGAAAGATTATCATGGGCTTTCGTGTGCCTACAAATGTTATCCCCAATTGGAAAGGGGTCTATTTTTGGATCCCTCACTGTGAAAGTTGACACCATTTTTTCCTGCTGCGCGTGCACGAAGCCTGTGCATGAAAGATGCTTTTTTTTAATGTGTATTTGCAGATGAGCGATGCAGCATTCCAGTGTCTTTTATATCTGCTTTTATATTGCACACATTATGATCTTGTGCATAGATTGTCTATGATAGATATATTCTTAATGGTGCGATTTGGTCTTTATCCTTCCATCACTTTGATGATTACATTTTCTAATAATAGTCTGTGGATGTCTTTGTCTGAAGGCGTTTGAGGCCTAAGCTATAAGCACTTGATCAATGAAAAGAGGGAAAGCTATGGCTGTGTTTCTCTTCCTTCATGCCAAGCAATGCTGGGCAACATTAAGTGGGCATTTCCACACAGGGGCCAACAGAGAAAGGGCTAATGTGCTTTCCAGTAAACTCTAGCCTCGTCACTTGGGAGTCGCTCATGAATCTCCCTTCTAATGGGTCAGTCCGGTGGCCAAGCCCTTGCAGGAAGGTCAGAACTGTGTCTGTGCCATCCGTCCACACTTTACAGAAGGCTCTTCTGCCAAGTGGAGCTTTTGGTGCTCTTTCTAACAGAATCTGGTGCCAGACCTCCCTGTGCCACATGACTGAGCGACCTTCCCCCCCCTTCCAACACCTGGCACAGCCTGGTCCACTCACCGAGCAGAAAGATTATCATTCCCCTGGTGGCTTTCCCTTTGGGGACTTCACAGGCCATTTGCTGCAGATTTCATATTACAAGGCAATGCAGGTGTTAAACACACATCTTGTTTTTCAATCAATTGCATTGCTGTCACACCTGAGACACAATTTTTAGGCCTATACGTGTTCAATATTTTTTTGTTTGATTTGTCTATCACAGCTTTGAGGCTGTATAGGCTACTTCAGCCACATGGGTGCTTTGAGCTAAATGCTGTATGCTTATAATGACAATGCTAACATGCTGATGTTTAGCATCTGTTCTCCATCTTAGTTTAGTATGTTAGCATGCTAACATTTGCTAATTACCAAACACAATGTCCAGCGGAGGATGGTTTTACTGGTATTTGGTCATAAACCAAAGTTATTGGCAAATTAAACAAATGAAATACTTGCGCTGAAGGAAAAGTCAGATAATCACCAAAGTAATTACACTTCATCTGATGGGGGACATCAATGTGTGTACCCATAGGCGGATAATGAGACAATAGGCCCCTGGGCATGGACGTGTGCTGGGCCTGGGGCCCAGTAGGCCCGTTCGGTAATCCACTCATGTGTGTACCAAATTTCATGGCAATCCATCCAACAGTTGCTGAGATATTTCACTCAAAACTACAAATGTCAACCTTGTGCTGGAAAGGGAAAAGTGTGAGGATCACCAAAGTCATTATTGATTGATCATGGGACTAAGAACATCTGTACAATATGTTGTACAAATATATCCAGTAGATGTTGACATATTTCAGACAATAAGTGAAAACTCTGACCAGCTAGTGGCAATACAGGCAAAGTCAGGGAATCACCAAAGCCAGGAGGATCCATCCTATGGCAATCCATTCAGTAATGTTGAGATATTTCACTCTGGACCAAAGTCGTGGACTGAACGATCAACAGACCAACGCTGCCATCAGCATGGCTATAAAGGCTTATAACAGCCATTTTCTCATATGAACTCTGGACAATGTCTGGAGACTCAGGTCTGGACATCTGGACTTTCCCTTTCACACATGCAGCACATGTGTCAGATGTGTTCTCACTTACTGGAAATACTCTAGTTGGTGTAGAGTTGTGGCACCTGTGTAGAGTGTGCAGGAGGCAGGACATGACGTGGATTACACCACAGTCATGTAGCCGGTTCGTAATTTGGTCATAAACAACCAAGACTCTTACCATTCCTTGAAATTGTCTGACACTTTCGGCGTCTGCCCTTACAGACAGAAGTTCCTGAATCTCGTTGTCTCTCCAGTTAGACATTTTTGTTGCCGTCTTCGTGTAAATGACCCTTCTTCTTCACCCTCAATTGTTTGTTTTCTTCCAGTTTCGCACCAGCCGCGTAATAGAAACATCATCAACACTCGCTCGCTGTGACAATGACCGGCTCTATTCACACATGGGCTCAATCAGACGTTACACAGGCTTTGTTCTAGGGAGCTGGCAGGGTAAAGTCTTTTCAATGTCCGGTCCAAATGATTCGGACATTTACGTTCTCACATACAGCTCCTCTGGGGTAATGACTATAAGTTCAGGGTTGCGGTGCGTGTGTGAAACGGGCTTTAGCCTGGTGTGCTGCCTATCATTGAACTTGTAAAACCTGCATTCGTAACGTTGCATCACCACTGTCAAGTTTGAGTGATTTATTGTACAGAAAACAGAGCAAGGGACACACAGTCCGGCATCATCTGGTGCATCTAATCAGTGATGTGTGGTCAACCTGTCAGTCATAGTTTACTCATTGAAAGAAAGAGGCGCAGAGTGATGGACTGTGTGCTTTCTGTAATCCAGGGCCGTCTCCATCTGCATCTGAGCTATGTCTCATCTGTGCGGATGCAAGGCAGGCTTGGCAAGTGACTTATATACATCTGAGACATAAAAGAGCTCCCTGTTAGAAATACTGAATACTTAAAGTCAAGGCTTTATTTAGAAAGAGAGAAATAAAGGAGAGAGAAGCATAGGGATCTGTGTGCGAGGCAGAAAGAAAGAATAAGGAGGCAAAACACAGATAGATATATACATCAGTGGTTATCCTGCCTTTATCAGCGACTTACCTTCAAATGTAATTTGTGCAATTTGTGTAAATTTGAGATGACAAGATCACACAAGAATTGCGGATCACTTGATCGCACAAATTCTGACAACGTCAACAAAAGCTTTCGCCTCATCCAAATCAGTATGTTGTTTTCTTCTGAATAGGCCCAATTCATGGCAATGTCTCTTCAAAGTCCGGATGCTGATGATAATATGGTGATTCTGGGTTAAAATCACAAGTATTTCCTGACTGCTAAATGATTAGGTCATCCACTGCAGGAATAAGACACAGCAAGCAGCGACGTCTGTGGTGTGATGAGGTTGATCCAACCTTGAAAAGTGAAGCAATGTGGTTACTTCTCGTAAAATTGTGACTTTAATCTCAGAGGATTTATGAGTTTATTCTTGCAAATTTCTGACTTTGTGTCAGAGAATATTCAGGGTTTTTCTCGTAAATGAATTACTTTAATCTCAGAGAAATTTTTTTTTCTCGAACATTTATGACTTCATATTGTCAGAGAATATACAGGTTTTTTCTCGTATATTTATGACTTTAATCTTGGAAATTCTGAGTTTTGTCTCAGAATATTACCCCCCCTCCCCCGGCTCCATAAGTACTATTATTGTTACCAACAATGGCCCTAATATGCCGTTGTACGTTTTAGATGCTTTTGAATACAAAACAAAATACTTGCATTTTTACGTGAAAAATTGATAGATCTCCAGATAATTACAACCTGTGAAAAATGTTGTCAGTCAGCAGCTTTACTGTGAAATTATTGGACACAGAAAGTGCAAGTTCCCCCCAATTAGCACTAACGAAGGGGTGACACACTTCATCTGGTGGTCAAAGGAAACACAATGAGCCACTGATTAAAGCCCTGGCGTCACTGGTGTGTATGTACTGTATGTATTGTGTGTGTGTGTGTGTGTGTGTGCGTGGGATGCATCCTGCTAGCTTTGCTAAATAGAGGATAAGTGGTTGTTGAGATTTGTGTGTCTACTACACAGGAATCCCTCCTCCCCAACTTCTCACTCCAGCTACCCAGGGGAGTGGTAGACTGCAGGGCTAGTGTTGGCTGATTGACTCTGATACATGTGCTGCATATTTCATGCCCTCCAGTCTGTCTGCATGAGACGCGGAGAGCGAGGGAGACACGCAGACAGATAGACTGAAAGAGACAGAGGGACAGTCGGAGAAAGAGAACGAGATCAGATCGACCTTTACGGGGCAGTTGCATCCTGCATGTATTTCTCCGTGTCTCTTTATAGTGATGTATTGTTTGGGACTGTCTTACTTACTCCTCTGTGACCCACTATGGCATCACTGAAGTCTGCTGCGCTCAGCAGTCAGCACGTTTGTACACAGCAGCTTTGAGACAGTGCAGCTGACAACCAGCAGCAGGCCGCTTTAGTCCCAGCAAGCATTAAAAGCAGAAGATATGCTCAGTATACCTCAGTGGTCCTCCGGGGAGTTCCCATTTAGCGGCAGGGCAGGCACTCCATCTATTTGTGCTTTGACGGGTAAAGTTGATCCACACTCAATGATGTGTGATTATATGAGGTTTGTTTTGCCAAGTGCTCCTGTTGGTCTGGCAATGATTCATCATTTTTTTATTTTCAAAAACAGGCCAACTGACTTTTCACTTTGCTGTGTTTTCACATTATACTAGACCTGCAGCTAATGATTATTTTCATTATTGATTAATGTCTTTCTTTCTATATTTTTGATGACTTGTTTTGTCGATGAAATGTCTGAAAATTGTGAAAAATTCCCCTCGCAGACCAAAGTGATGTTTTCACATCGCTTGTTTTGTCTAACCAACTGTCCAAAACCTAAAGATTTACAATGAAAAAAAAAAACAGAGAAAATATGCAAATCCTCACATTTTAGCAACACATTCCCACTCCCACCTCGTCAAATACAGACGCTTGGTCAGTGGCCCTGGCCTTCAAACTATGACGCTCTAGGTAACCCTCTTTTTTTTTGACGTGTCAGGGACGACGTGTCAGTTTCTGCTTGTTACATGCATAGTGTCTTTTTAAAATAAACTTTCAACATAGCTTTTCTTTGTTTTTAGGTCAACTTGTTTAGGTTTAGGAAAATATTGTTGTTTGGGTTAAAATAGCAGGCCATGCCGTTAATTAAGAACATTACTGTACATATGAAAGTTAACATAAGTTAACATAGCCTACGTATCTACGTAATTTACACAGGACACGGGGTGAAAAGTATGTGTTTGTTTGACCCACTCATCCACCCTGACCTCTTCCCTGTGCAGACTTTATCTGCGTCTAATAATGACATGGATGGGTTTACATTGGAGTTAGCTGAAAGCCCGGTGCATCTTAAACAGACCATCGACTGTATAAAGATGGACAGAAGTGAAGCCAGAACATCTGGATCGCCCCCTGGCGGCTGCCTGCAGTATAGGTCATAAGTCCCGCCTCCTCCATGTTAGTGGATGAGCCAAACTAAAAACTCAATGTGCACGTTCAATACGTTTCTGTCATTTTAGGTAGTTCTTATCATGCTGATGTTCAAGTGTTCATTTTTCTGATAACTTTCGTTTTAATTAGTTATTTGATGCTATAAAAACAGGGTGAAACATCATGATTGACAGCTGTTATTGACTCGTGATTGGTCGGGCGGGTGCACGGGCGGGACTTTGATGCTGCCCGGTCGTTACTGTGCAGACTCTGGTTGCAAAATTAAAGGATGGCGGTGCTTCACTTTTGTACAGTGGGAGGAAGTGGAGACGCGTCGTCCATCTTTATATGCAGTCTGTGATCCAGACGCTAAAGTGTCTCGGTGCGTCAGTATCAGACGCCGAGGGCCACTGACCTCGTCTGTGAAAAATTGCGGTTGATTTTATTTTTATTTAATCGATTAATGTACTTATCATTGCAGCACCTGCAGTAAACTGCCTTTGTCAGTATAAAGATTCAGGCTCATCACAAGCTGAACTTTCCTCAAACTTAACAGCATCAGCCAGATTTCCAAACGTATCATCTTAATTACTCTATGTACAGCACACTACAATGTTTTTGTTTCTGTGTGTCCAGATGAGGACGATGAAGGTGAGCGCAACACTGTTCCCCTCACACCCCTCGACAGCTTCTTCCCTGACAATGACTCCCTCAAACAACAAAAGAAGAAGAAGCCCAAAAAGATGAAAGAGGGGAAAATGCCCAAAGTTAAGAAGAGGAAAAAGGAGGTAAGGTGTAATTCACACTCAACACCATCTGTCATCATGACCCCGTCTGACCGACAGCTTTGTGGCTCAAGCTGCACCCTGCGTTCTCCATTTATCAAACCACCGCTCTTTTGATGTCTCTGCAATTGGATCAAAGGTGTGCTTTGGCTGCTGGACCGCCTCTGTAATCTAAAGGAGAGGCAGTGGACAGTCTCGGGCTTAGAGGAGGTTGGCAGCAGTGTCACCGTCACTGCCAGTGTAAGCTGTGGGCACCAAGGGCCAGTTTAGAGTGTAGATTTGTGCCTGTGGTGCCGGTGCTGATGGCAGAGACTGTAGGTCAGGAGTCATTGTGCCAAGATCGCAGTGGGAGTCAGAGCTGTGACAATTGAATTTCTCCAGCCTTTTAGTCTCCAGCATTTAACAGGTCAGAGGTTTGAGCTGCTTCCAACATAAACACTAGTTTAACCATATTTGTTATGGTGAGATTACGAACATTAATCACTAAGATAAGCGACTTTTACTCAGCGGGGGGCAAAAGCTATAATTACAGCTATACAGTGAATGCTAAAATGTAGTGTAACAGTTAAATGGACTTGCTTATGAATCCATCCTTTTATTTGTAAGATAAATCAATGTGATACTTGACATATATACAGTGAATGAGTTAGCAAACCAATGTAGGCTATTAGAAGTCATTGGGAGCTGTGTTTCTGGCCACTTAATAAATCTTAGTCCAATATTCACCTTTCTTTTAGCTCTGTTTTAGTCTCCACCAACTTCTAGAAGTTGAGCTTGAGAATTTGTTAGCTGCTTAATTCTCCAATGTGTTGACCAGCTATTTGGTAACTTTGTCTGTGTGACATTTGGTGTTGGGAAAGTAGCATACAGTGGGTTTATCTGAGCTTTTTTTTACAAAACAAAACAAACAGCTAGTAACAGACAGTAAGCTGTGAAGCTATCTCTGCAAAACTGATGGACTCGAGTGTTCATTCTTGTTCTGCATTCTGAAACTGGAATTGATCTTTGCCATTTGAGGTGGATTGAAACTCTTGAGCACTTTTGCACCCTGCACTTTTCACTCCTCGTGTTTGTCTATGTTGTATGTGATGCTTTGAAGGATGTTTTTAAGAATGTGTGACTCTCTCTGCAACCAGATCTACCTACGGGTACAAATGAAGTAACCCTGAACCTGAACCAGCTCCCTGCTCATAGACTGTATAAAAGTAATGGACATAGCCACTGTGACGTCACCCATTGGTTTGTGGACTACCGTTTTGAAGCCTTGAACTTGGCATTTTGACCTTGTATTTTTTTGGAGACAGATGTTACCATATTTGGACAAGAGGTTGAAGCTGGGGAGGAGTGAAGGGTGGATCTATAGCAGACAGTTAGTGGCTAGCCACCTATGATGGCACTGAAAGTGGCCATGCTCTTAATTATGTGTAATTTTAAGCCATAATAGAATTTAAATAATACAAATTCACCCCCGTACAGTTGCCATTAGCTTTAGAAACCCAAACCGTTTTTTGTAACTGGCTGTAAACAGTGTAAACTTGGGCATTTTAACATTGGGCCCCATGGAGATTGACCTTTTTCACAGCAGATATTTTGACTGTTATAGCAGGAAAAGCACAGATGGTAAGATTGATAATTGATAATGTTAACGATGGCTCAGTTCCATGAAGTGTCCCAGTAAGCTATTCAATACCAGGGCCTCCCCTAATGTCATTAAATACACCTGTGCTTTTCCTACTGTGACATGTCAAAAAATATCTGCCGCGAAAAAGGTCTATTGACTCACTTTTGGCGCAAGCCTCGAGTGGCCATTCGAAGAACTGCACTTCCGCGTTGGCTTCCTTTTTCAGCCCTGGAGGTTGCTGCTTGTCCCTGCTACAGCTGTAAATGAGGTCAACGATAGCAGAGATTGTAGGCCGAAATTGTGTGACCGAATTCTTGTGTCCATTTCTTGTGGATCTGTGTTACGTGAACCCAACGAATGACTCCTAACCCCAACAGTCATCTCTGCATCTCCTAACCATCCCTCCTACCAAACTTAAGCCTTTACCCCAGGGCAAAACTGACTTTGTCGCAAAGACATCTTGTCGAGACAAAAATTCCTAATCAGGTCACAGAATATGAGGAGTTACAGAATTCATTGTAACACCAGAAAACCAAAACAATGAGCTAAAACAGAGCTGGGTGGCTACATCACTGTGAGCAACACCTTTTACATTAAAAGGTCATTTGGTCCACTGTTACCATTACTTTAAGTCAGCTCTGACGTCACCGGAAAAAATCCCACCTACATTTACTTCCCTGGCAATTTAGCCAAACCTCTGAAGCTATAAGAATTTTTCATTCAATGATTACAGGAATTCACTGTAGGCTATTCCCACTGCGTTTCCCGCCTGTGTTGGCGAGGGCTCTAACAGTGTCAGTGACATAGCCAGGATGTTCCCCTCTGCTGGCTGGAGATGCCAGCAGTGCTGTGAGGAGCTTGGCTGGCCAGCCTGCCACCCGGCCCTTTGGCTGCTTGTGGTAAACACTGAGCTCTGGGTCTCACTGAGCTAATGAGGGGGGGACTCCCTCTGACACTCTCCTCCCTCTCTCTCCTTCTCTCTCTCTCTCACACACACACACAGACTCTGCTCTGTATTCTCCTCTTTCTTCCCTCTCCTCTCGCCTCTCACATGCATCACCTCACTTTGCCTTGGTCGTGATGCTTTTGTTACTGCCTTTGCGTCACAGGAACTGCAAATCTTTTTCTTTCTTTCTTCCTTTCTTTCTTTCTTTCTTTCTTTCTTTCTTTCTTTCTTTCTTTCTTTCTTTCTTTCTTTCTT
>JAOVVB010202812.1:0-10853 GCA_028570985.1 Heterobranchus longifilis
TTTCTTCTCACTTGTACATATTTTTGCTTTTCTCTTGTTTTTTTGGTTCTATTTTTGTTTTGTGTATATTTTGTTGTGTTGTTTCTTGTTATGCACCGTGACATCAAGTCATATTCCTTGTACATGAAAACTACTTGGCAATAAAATGATTCTGATTCTGATGTCATGCAATCTACCCAGTTAACAATCTACATATCTATGCGTCCCTGGTCTCACCTCTATCCATGGGTTCTTGTCATGTGCCGCGGCGCTCCAGGCGTTAACCAGTCCCTTGTTGTGAAGGCGGGAGAGCTCAGGTCCCCAGCGCTGCAGACCCAGCAGGCTGTAACGGACCGATGAGGCTGAGATCTGGGACTCAGCGATGCCCCCTCCCTCCATGCCGAGCAGAGAAATACAGCCTGTAGAGGAAAGTCAGTGTAAGATTTCCCACTGTGGCCCTAATGCAAATCAGATATACAGTAACCTTTTAGAAACCTGATAATGGTTTATGCAACCAAGTAGTCACAATTCTGCAACTGTATTATTACTGCTACTGCTAATTTAGACAACATTTTTACAGTGTGGCTTGACAGAAGAATGGTGCGTCCACAATGAGAAGGACTGATCCTTATATGAATGTGTATGGTCACATAATCAATGGCTGCAGTTGAATAGTAAAAAAAAAAAAAAGACATCCTATGTCTTTTCCTAAATGCTTTTTTTAGCGGATGTTATTGACGTGGGTCTAACCCTAACCCTAACTACAATGTTCTGAAGATAGACTACTAAAAGCACATCTTAGATACTTCGCCCTGCGCATTCTTACCGTGTTGTTTCATGCCGGCTATATAAACAAAAAAAAAATATTACTTCATTACCAAGGTTGGAATTGAAATTTAAAAAAGGAATATAGGCTACCAGTCATTAAAGTGAAATAAAATTGTTGTCACATTAAGAATGGTTGCTTCCAAATTAGTTTGATTGTATTACATTTATGCAATATAGGCATGTCGTTTGTGGTGAATGGCTGAATGGTGTGTCACGTTATATGTTGCTGCCACATGGAATTGTGGGACAGCATTATCACCTTTCCTTTGGTAAAGGATGGTCCAGTGTACGACCAGCTCTTACACATCCAGCCATTATCTTATATGCTTTACCTTCACTCAGCTGTGTAAACCATTTAGTTATTAAGGATGCAGAGCATTTTATTTAGATTTTTTGGGGAAATTTTGCCTTTATGATAGTGTAGCTTGAAGATCGACAGGAAAGGGGAAAGAGAGCGGGGACGCCACGCAGCAAAGGGCCGCAGGCCGGATTCAAACCTGGGCCGCTGCAGGACTACATGGGGCATGCGCTCTAACCCAGTGAGCTAGAGGATGCCCCGGGATGCAGAGCTTTGAATCAGCTTAATTGAATAAAGTATTGATTCCTCATTTAGCAGGCTCTCTATATGCGGCCTATTGATCATCCTAAAATGCCGCAGCTTGGCCGCCTTCCCAATCCTATAATCATTAATGTCTCCCTTCAATTAATATATTTCTGTAACGCTGGCAATAGTATATGGACTCAGTGTACCTGTATGTGTATGTGTGCAGTTTGCGTATTTGAATAAATGTGAGATTATTGAATTTGTGGGAAAAAAACACATTTATACTTGGTAAAATTAAGTTGTCTTATATTTCCAGATGAAAGTAGTGTGAGAGTGAGTGCAGAGTGATTAAGATGACAGTAATTGGTCAGATGATGTCATTTTTATCCATTCATCCATATAGGGGTGTTGTTGACTGGTCACACTTACGCAGTTGGCAACGTTTGCCCACATATGGGGACGGGCAGTGGCATTTGAAATCTCCTTCCAGGTCCCTGCAGGCGCCACCGTTCTCGCATGGCTGGGCGGCACAGTCATTCACATCTACAGAGAGATAAACAGCACTGTCACTTACTGAAGTCATAAACAAACAGCTGACTGGTCAACTGATCTCAGTTAGTTAGAAGAGTGAGTGAAGATCACATGTCATGCTTAAGAGACAGGATTGGACATTTCTTCATCAGCGTCACACTGAGGTTAGTTGAAGCCATGCCAGCAGGACTGGAGCTGTAGTAGAGAGACGGCTACAGAGAGAGGAGCGTGTTTCTTGTCATTAGATGGTAAATGAAGCCTTGATCAAGACATGTGGTATCAAAGAACCAGCTGCACCAGGAAATCCTGTGGACAGGATGCGCAGTATTTAATGAAAAGATGTAAGTGTGTTTAGCTGAATGAGTGTGAAGATGAGCTTTTTTTAAAAAAACAGCATGATACATGCTGCTTTAAAAAGAAGAATCGAGTATCATTTCGGGTCATTTCAGTGCAATGCATGTTGAGTTTCCTTGTAACTCTTTGTATTGCCTCTTGATGGCGCCCTCACCATCATTATCTGTCCAGCTCAAAGTCTATAGGTGAGTCAGAAAGGGGGAAACTGAATCAGCAGAATGAAACCTGGATAAACTCAAACTCTTTTTCATGTCTCCCCCTCAAGAACTGTCAGTGTGACTAAACCAGCTTTGAACACGCTCTATATTGACCGCATACGCAAGGAACAAGGCACAAATTTAGCTTGGTTGTATAGATGACTGCTCACCAAAAAGGGGGATTTTTTTTCAGTCAGTCTGACGCTTTAATCCTCAGTGGTTGTTATTACGGAAGAAAATACACGCAAACAACTCAGGCGCACCGATGTTATGTTTCTATCCAACAAACGCACACATGGCAGCATCTCCCTACCCACATGCTCGCTCCATAAATAGCTCTGTGTCCAAACATTCATTTTCACACAGTCACAGGAGGACTACAGTGATTTTGAAATGTGCATTCACAAACTCTAGATAACGAGGTCCACAGTCAGGACCCTTCTGGCTCTGGGAGCTCATATGTACAAAATCACATAAAACATACAATTTCTAGCAGCAGCAGCGGAATATTTTAAACATCAAACTATCTACACTTTGTAAATACGCTCTTTGATCGATTTACTGTCTTGCAACAAGTGAATACGTAGCAGCTACCTCCGTCTGTATCCAGATATGCCGATATATTCATAATATCAGGGTATCTTCGGCTTTTTAGTTTTAAATTTAATCTATGTTTTTAAGTCTTTTAAATTAGGATACTCACTAAGAGTAACAGAGTAAAATAAAACTCTGTTACAAGTTATAACTTGTAACAGAGGCACAATGTATGTGTACAGTACAGTAGTACTAATTTGTTTGGGTCAGTTTTGGATTCAGACTTGTGGTTAATAACCAAATACACTTAAGTCAGTTAGCATCATCAACTAGACAAGACAAAAGGTTAAAATCAGACAGATATTTCATGAGGATGGATAAAAGATTCATCCTTCATTTACTGGATGGGGGTCAGTGGATTAGGATGAAATGAGGATGATTCTAAGGGCCTGTGACTGTCAGGGGCCCTAAAAAATTATTAGAACATTAGATAATTTCTTTTGAATAGAAAATGATTAACCTATCGTCATGAATAGATTATTTTATTTACAATGTACGAACGGTTTCTTTTTCTTTTCTTGTTGTTGACAAACAAGTAAACATCCAGAGAGCCTCTGTATTTGAGGCAGACTGAAATAATGGTGGTGATATGCAACTGCAGCTAATTTGGATCAATATTCTGCAGGATTCAATGCTGTTTATTTTTTTCCCGTGGTGCATGCAGTTAATTTAAGTCAACAAAATGGTAGTAACTGAAATTTTGTTGCATTTTCCATGCAAGAACTTTTAATAATTAAAATGACATGTAGACTGTAAAAGATGGCCTTTAGCACATTTCTTATGAGCATATCAGTCTTGCATCAAATAATAAATTCCACTGTGTGCAGAATTTTGCATGCATGTCTGCACAGTGTTGCATTTTCACAGCTCATTGTCAGTAAATATTGTACAGTAACTATTGGACTATAAAAGAGTTGCAAGCCTGCAAAGGTGGAGCTTTGAATGGGTGGATTGGGTTCATGCAGGGTTGGCATGGCCTGTGGTGGTAGTGCCCAATGTCAGGGCCCAAAATCCCTGTCTGATACAAAACCCTTAAAACCCCCTGCAGTACTCACTTTGATGTTGTCTTTCTCCGAGAGGTGGTGAATAGAGGAGTAGTTGGCGGAGCAGGGAGCCATGTCTGTGCAGGTGAAGCTCTTCAGGATCGCACTGTAAGCTCTGACCTCTCCGGAGGAGACGCCCTTCATTTTATAGTGAGTTATTAGCATGACAAAGCCATGTGGCTCTGGCAGGGCTGGGGTTTGTAACAATTGGGACACGCATCAATAACTGAGAGGTGCAGCAATCACAGGCTGACCAGTAGAGATAAAACCATTCCCGAGATATCCATCAGACTGAGAATGATGTGCTGTCAGTCTGTGATCAGGCCTGTTGCTTATCTCACACTGCAGGTACCCTGATACACAGACACTGTGCCCCCAGGGAATCATTCCACATGATTCATTGCACTAGTAGCATCCAGGGAAAATGTATTGAAAGCTTGCTATTATTGATTTAATTGTGTGGAACTAAGATATTTCTTCAATTTTATATTATACACTAATTTAGATCATTCATACTTTACATGTTGTTGCCTCAAATCCTTTGCAAAAAAGACACAATTATACATCTTCTAATGTCACAAATGAAATTTTATTCCACATGAGATAATTTTACACAGATCGAGATGTGATTTGTTTGTTCACTAGGGCTGCAACTAATGATTATTTTAATTATCGATTAATCTGCTGATTATTTTCTCAATTAGTCGTTTGGTCTATTAAATGAAAATAGTAAAAATGTACAACAGGTGACGTCTTTAAACATCTTGTTTGACCAGATGTATTCAGTTTAATATGATACAAAACAGAAATGGAAAGCTGAAAGCAGGAAATGTCATATTTGAGAGGCTGAAAACAGCAGTTTCTCCCATTTTTGCATGAAAAATTATTTTAACGATTAATCGCATCAAAATAGTTGGTGATTATTCTAATCGACTAATTGATTAGCCGACTGATCGTTGCAGCTCTATTGTTCATTGTTTGTTTGTATCCTGGGATATCTTAGGTGTCCCATTGTAGTCTCATGGAGAAAATTCTGTATCTGAAAGATGGTTCAGGTATTTGATTTCCGAATGAAACACGCATATTTTAAATATTGTGTGACGATGAATATACATTTTCTAAAACGCAATGGATCAGAAAGCTTGTCAAACACATCTCCTGAGAACTTCCCCACAGCACACTGCTCTGGTCCTTGGTGTGCTGACAATAAAACTCCTGCTTGTTCACCCATGGCACACTTCTATTGTTGACCGAGGGCATTAAGCCGTGAGTGGACAGAGAGACTGTGGGAAAACCAAGCTCGGACTCTACTCACACATCTACTGGTCAATAGTGCTGACCTCCCAGCCACAAAAGGCCTTTTCATCTCTCCTCTCAAACAACAGCCACAGCACCACTGTGTGTGTGTGTGGGGTGTGTGTGTGTGTGTGTGTGTGTGTGTGTGGTTGCACATACACAAGACAGGCCAATTGTGCATTTATTTGATATGCAATGAGATGTTACGTCATGCTACAATACTGAAACTTTTCTTTCTGTGACCAGCTGCCACTTGTTGGAAATATGATCATATCACTTGTTTTGTTGACCCAAGCCCACATTTTTAAACTATGAACGCTTTACTGGTCATTTAATCAAATATAAAAATCTCAGAAAACAACAGAAAAGACTTTTCTCCAACACATAAACTTGTTGATTAAGATGTGATTTTATAGATATAATGAGGTTTTCGACCAATTATTTTCAGCTTTTAGATGAATGGAAACACGTGAAACTTCCTCAGAAACATGAAATGGTCTCACACTGGTGGTAATTTTACCCAGTTTTCTTTTCTTGGAAAAAATGACATTTGATCCATCAGTGTTGTTGTGACAGTCCCTATTTCAGCCACCAGGGGGCGCTGCTGCACAGCACATTCATTTATTTTGCGTCATAGTGGTGGGAGCTCCCAGCTTGATTTTATTTCTGTCCTAGATGTAAAATATTGCTGTCAATTAGTGTTTGATTTATGAATCAATGCAAGGTAATCAGAATCTAAGTTTTAGAAATATTAAATAAGGATTTTTCTGACAGATTTTGATATGTCACCATAGGAAAAGCACAAATGGCTGAATTCCATTTTGTTCAGTTTCAGGGTCCTATAAATGTCCATGCTGGCATCAGCCCGGATTATTTGGTAAACTCGCTTTATGGAACGGGCCCCTAGTTTCTATCGGAGTATTCCTAGTGTATCCAGTTTTCTCAAAACCAGGAGAATATGATGTTTACATGCACAACTCAACCAGGATACTCCAAAAAATGTGATCATAACCAAAATGTGCATGTAAAAACAGTCACTGTCACAGCTTACACTTGAGTAGAACAGAGGCATTATTAATGTTACACCTTTTTAACAACCAGTTTTCATCCTTAGTATAATAATAGTAATAGTTAATATACATTAAAATTGATTTTTACAAATGTATGCAGACACATAGATAAAGTTTATTATTTCCCCTACTGAGACCAATCTAATACAATCGTTTCTACACATAGGCCTACAGTTAACATTTCAAACTCAGTTAAATACATTTAAAAGAGACACTCAACATTATTTTGCATGGTATTCCTGCATCATACAATCCAACTATTTCTCATCAGCTGAAATAATCTCAAGCTTCACTATTTGCTCATGGTATACATTTGAATACAGTTCTGGAAATGGGCGGTGGTGTTCATTTGCGGCCTCAGGGCAATAACATAGATCTTGGGCAGGAAGTAGCCCCCGAGGAAGGCCAGCACGCTGAAGAGTGTGGCGAAGGCGTGCGCGGCCATGGTGAACGGGCCTCTGCTGATGAGGTAGAGGGTGAAGAAGCTCATCCAGGAGATCATGTACACCGTCAGGCTGAAGGTCACACACTTGGCCTCGTTGTAGTTGGCCGGCAGGTCTTTGCCCATGTAGCTGAACGAGAAGCAGAGGACGCTGAGCAGCGACACGTATGCCAGCTCGAGGCATGCACCCGGCGAGAGGGTGTTACTGCACTCCACCACGATGCTGTCCTTGTAGAACTTCAGATCCTGGGACGGCCGGGGAGGGTTCACGGCCACGCGGACCACAGAGATGAACAAGATGGTGATAGACACCAGGAAAATGGTGAACTCTGGCCCGTGTTTTTTGGCCCATTTATCGTAGGCTGGCGGCAGCTTGGAGGCAAATTTAAAAATGCAGACGACCTGGAGGGAGCGCACAGTGATGCAGGCCAGACACACAGTGAAGCTGAAGATGAATAGAGGCTGCTTGAGGATGCAGGCCAGAGGAGACGGCCGGCCAAAATGGCACAAAGAGCTCATGGCGGCTGCAGTCAGGGCTGCCAGCATCAGGAGGCAGGTGCGGCCTCCGGCAGACTTGGCCACGGGCGTGTTCAGGTTGAGCAGGAGGATTATTGCGGCGCTGGAGGTCATGAGAAGACAGGCGGCCAGAAAGAAGAGCAGGGCGATGGAGAGGGGGGCGTCCCAGGCGAGCAGCAGGACCGTCCTGTTCAGACACTGCTCGCTGCTCGGGGGAGCCCACTCCTCCGGCTGGCACGGCTGGCAGCTAGTGGAGTCTGAGGAGGAGAGACATGTAAAAGCTTTGCTTTTTTGTGAAAAATAAAAATCTGCACACACGACTGAACCCTTCTGTCGTGCGAGTCACTTGCCTGATGAAGACCCTGTTGGGTTGAAACGTTGTATGTAAATATTGGGAGCTGTACTCCTGCTGTCCGGATATCTATTTTTATTTTTCACATACTGTTATCTGGCACCTGGTCTAAAAACAGGTTGGATGTGCACATAACCACTCTACTGAGCTGTTTTGATTTTTCTCTAATGTGAAAGAGTTCAAATTTAACATTAATAAGTCATAAAGAGGAAATGTTATGGTCTAGAGCAGAATTTCTTTAGACATTTGTTACATGTCTTTTCAGAAAGGGGGTTTGCATCAGGACATGTATGAGTACTCAGCGCCATCTGCTGGTCAACCTCACACACAGCAGCTGAAAAATACTGCTGTAGCCTGAGACAAAGCCCTATCTGCTAAGTTCTTGTTTTGTACGCTATTGCACATTGGTCTGACCTCTCTCCCGTTCAAACAGATTTCCAATCAACTAAAAGCCAAACCAATCAAAACCATGGACAGGAAGCTGACAGGACAAGCCAGCCAAGAAGCAAGAGGAATTTTGTATGTGCCCCTGCACATACAAAATTCAGGTGATGTTTTTGGCCTTTGTGGCAATGGTTGTAAATTGTACTTCTGGTATCGAAGGGAAGTGTGAGAATTATGTCTAAAAATTAAGGATGCAGCAAGATGATTGCTGGGTGTGGTTTTGGGCTCTCTCAAAAACCCAGGAAGTAAATTTATAATAGAGTGAGAAATGGGTGGGAAGGAATTGTTTTTATTTCTTATGTAGGCTACTAAGTGAAGCATTTTCTTTAGTTTCACACACCTGTACAGTAGGTGGCGGTATGCACATTAAATTAGTTGTGGTCCACCAATAAACTCGAAGAAGAAGAAGAAGAAGAAGAAGAAGAAGAAGAAGAAGAAGAAGAAGAAGAAGAAGAAGAAGAGACTGGTGAGCATAAAAAAGCAAGATGGCTGCTGCTGATGCCGGTCCATCCATTCACTTAATGCACAGGAAACTCAGGTAAGGCTGATCAAATATGAATCAAGATTCTGTTACTACACTGCCTATTTCTCGCTTCACATGTTTTCAGAAACATATTTTAGTGTTCTGTTGAGCTGTCAAATGAGAGTTTGTGTCCCGACCATGCTGGTGTAATGAATGAAATAGTCATCATGTTGACTGGCAACTTTCAGCAGAAATTCAAGTCAACTTTGCTGATCAAATATGAATCAAGATTCTGCTACTGTTTTGCATATTTCTCACCTAACATGTTTTCAGAAACATAATTTAGTGTAGTGTTAAGCTGTAATTTGAAAACGTTTGTCATTTTTCTTCATGCTTCAAGGTTCAGAACGGAGCAAGCACTATCCCAACCTGCGTTGTTGCTCTGATTGGTTGTAATTGCGTCCAGAGGCAATTCTGGTCTGCACAGTTGAAAAGGCCCCTTGGAAATAGAAAATGAGCGGAGAGGTTCCAGACTAATACGCATTTGCGAATTAGTCTGGTGATGCCAGGCTAGTGATGGTCATTTTGTTCAACTAGATCAGAGGTTTGTAAAGTGTCAGGCGGGCCTCCCCAGGGGGGCTCCAGTGAATGGGGAAACATATGACATTAGTTAGCAAAATAAGATCACATAGAATAGACCAAATGTGTGTGATTTGGTGAAAGAGATATAAAATACAGTAGTTTGGGGGTATTTGACTGTTTTTCCCACTTTCCCGGAGTCAGAAACTAATAAATGCCCCAGGACAGAATGTATTTGGTGTCGTCTGAAGTTACATCAGACTTCAATATTAGACTATATAACATAATCATAATGCCATGGGCATGCGTTCTGCATAGCCTGTTTAATCTTTTGTCACGAGCTGATGGTGAGGTTATTAATTTGTTTGTCACTTTGTCAGTTAATCCTACACGGAGCAGATATCTCATCTAAGAAACACCTTTCCATATGTCCTCTCTTTTCTCCCATTCTGGTGCTTTGACTTTTTTCTGTTACCACTTATATTGAGAAATGTAGCAGAGGGGCAGGCCTGGCAGTCGAAGCAGCATTTGTGTTGGCCTGTCAGCAGCTTCTTGTGGCCTTTCGGGCAAGGTGGAGAACAGATGGACATCGGCACCTGGGTCAACAAAAGATAATATATAACTTTTATTAAATCAGATAGAGTTGTAATTTCTGACTATTATTATTACTTAAAATACATTGAGGTCTTTGAAATCAGAACAACTTTTTTAATTTTTTTTAATTTTTTTACATCATTTTATATTTTTATAAACCCTTTTGCAGACTTCTCACTTATAGTGGCATCATATTTGCAATGAAGAGTTTTTAAGCTCTACACACAAACACTTTACTCAAAGATACTGTCGTACTGATCCTGAATCTCCCGTGTCGTGCCACTCGATTTGATCAGCATCGATTGTGAGCGTAATGGGATCTGGGCTGAAGGAGCCCACCACTTTGTTTGACCAGACCGTCCCCCTCCAAACCCAGGAAATGATGTCATATCCTGTGGGCGGGTCGCCATTCATGTCGAAGTACACAGAGGTGTTGCCCAGAGAGAATCGCACCTCCTTAAGCCACGAGAGCAGCTGAGGTGGAGAGGAAGGAGGAAAACATCAGTGCCTAACAAACACATTTTCTTGATACCATAGACTGTATAAAAAAAAAAAATGGACAGAGTAAGAGTGACGTCACCCATTGGTTTGTGGATTCCCGTTTTGAAGCCACGAGTTTGGAATTTACCTGTCGCCATGTTGACTTTTTGGAGCCAGAAGTTGACAGCTGATGTGAGTTCGGACGCTGTCGCCATTTGCTGTAGTGACACGGAGCTGGGTAAAAATCAGCAAACTTTCCCTCAAGTTAGCAGCTAATGCTAGTGGTAGCACAGTTAGTACAGTGGTACCGAACGCTGAACAAGACAGTTTTCCGCGACCAAAATGTTGCAATTAACTTTCATGAAGTGAAAAAGGGTCAAAGTTCTAAGAAATAAATGTTCACGTCTGTTTTAATGTAGCCAGGGCCTGGTTAGCATTGCTAAAGCCTCTGTTTTGATTGACAGGTTGGTGTATAGCCCCGCCCTAAAGCATACGCTGCTTTATCGTCTATTTTCTTCTTAATGTGACCATAATTTACTAAATGAAC
>JAOVVB010202823.1:0-10853 GCA_028570985.1 Heterobranchus longifilis
TAGGGATTATGGATGTGTATTAGGGCTCTGCTAAAAGAAATCGAAACGGCAATATATCGCAATACACGTATTGATACAGATGCAGCAGCAAATGCTGTAAATATTTGCATGTATTAATAACTCTGGGATTAGAAACAGAATATTACATTTCCTTTTTAGATCTCTGTGAGCCTGAACGTTAAATGTTTTAACTTGTGTGATCGCTGACGTGGGTGTTAATGTACAGGTGTATTCCAATGTGAATATCTGCATGTATTTTATTTATTTATTGGTCATTTCTGCATCTCTTGCATTTATATTTAAACATAAAAAGAGAAAAATAACTATATAAGATTACAAACAAGCACAGGACTTTCAGGCAGGAGACCAGGGTTCATGTCCCGGTTGAAAATAAAATTAAACAGCGTTATTTTGAAGTGAACGTAACAACCGGAAGTGACGTTCCGGAGACACGGAGGTGATATACCGTCTGAAATATCCTGATTTTAACCCAAAATACAGCCTTTTTTTCCTAACACTACCAAGTTGTTTTGTTGTCTAAACCTCCCACCACAACATCTGTTTTTACAACGTTAACGGCGTGTTTAAAACCATGAACGTAATGTTTAGTTATGAAGATGAAAAATGCTCATATGGGTCGTATTTACTTCCACCACCAGGGGCGCTGTTTTAGTAAAACGCTCGTATTAGAGAGGAACACACGACACATATAGAGTTTCTACAGGGAATGCATTAGTCTTTCTGTATTATTCAAACCATTTATTTTTGTATTTAAATGTGTGTACATGTATGATGTATATATTAACCTCTGTGTACAAATGTAAAATGTTGTGCATTCTCTTCTGTATGTAATTTGGTCACAAAAAAACCCCCAGAACAAGTGCAGTGTGCAGAGATTAAACGTGAGCATGCATGTGTTGTTTCCTGCTGCAGATGATGGATGTCCGCTGGCAGCCTCACACCGCTGCTCTCTGATTATGCAGAGTCTGACAGGCCTCTTTTGTCATCCGATAAAATGCATAATTCATCTACACTTTACTAAGCAGGAAGCTAAAGAAAGGACTGTCATTTCCTCAGTGTGTGTGTGTGTGTGTGTGTGTGTGTGTGTGTGTGTGTGTGTGTGTGTGTGAGAGTCCCGGTGCCAAGATGAATGTTGTGGACTCTGGAGGAGCCTGTGTGTCCCTGAAGGCCTCGTCTCCTTATAGAGGCATGTTTCTGCTCTCAGACTAAACTGCAGCAGGGCGACACATTCTTCAGTCTGCTGCTCAACAAACCACCACACGAGCTCACCGTGCTCACTCACATGATGCAGAGCTACATGAGATTACATGCAAACTACACACCGATTATCAGGGATACAAACAGAATGCACGTGCACGCTGGTTGCAATAACCCCCCCGCTGCTAGGACAAACAGGAAAATAAGAAAACTAGCTAACAAGAGACACTATTTTACACAGGACGATTATGTTTTAGATTTCAACTCTTCTTGGATAAAAAAGTTTTCCAGAGCGGACGACTTCCTGATTTCTTTCAAGGAGGATGAAAAAAGCAGAAGTCATGGTAACGCCTGAGATTACAGCCCGCAGCGTACAGTGTAATTACTCCAGAGTCATGGTGTAATCTTTTCTTCCAGTTTTGCTCAGTTTTATGGTCATACTGTAAATGTAGATTACAGCCTGCAGATCCTGTACTTACCCTGAAACTCAAACCTCCCTGAAATCTCCAGATCTTTGCCCATTTTTATGTCACATGTATCCTGTAACTTCAGATTACAGTCTCTGTAGTTACACTAATGTCGTGTACACACACCGGACGTGAATAAATTAATTTGCGTGAATGAATTACATCTGAAGTCAATGTAAAGACGCGATCAGATGCGAGTTCCCGTCGGGCGATGCGAATGACGTGAATTCGCGTGAGTTGAAAAATATGAACTTCCGAGCGTTGCGAGTAAATCAGAAGATTCCAGCGTCCAAACTCGCCCGGATTGAGCGAGTAGATTATTTTATTTGCGTCTGGTCTGAACACAGTTACACTCAAACTGAACCCTGAAATGTCCAGATTTTTGCCCATTTCTGAAATACTTAATAACTACAGTATAAATTCTCTCTAAATTCCTCCCAAACATCCAGATTATTGTTCAGTAGATCATACATAATAATATAATTTAGGTTTTATATATAATAATAGAATAGGCACTGAGTAGTTAAAAATAACTACAGTAGAAGTTCTTTGTAAGATCCCAAATTGTTACTCTGTTATTCCATAACTTCACCTCTTGCTCCCCAGTACCTTGACATGTATCGGTGTGTACTGTACTGGTACTGGTACTGTACTGGTACTGGTACTGTACTGGTACTGTACTGGTACTGTACTGGTACTGGTACTGGTACTGGTACTGGTACTGTACTGTACTGGTACTCTGTTAGTACAGGTGACACTAAAGACTATTAGAGATGAACACGAGTGCAGACGAGGCTCTGTGGCTCTGCTGCTGTTGTGTATTGTTGAGAAAATAGACTGACACATACCCACACACACACGGTGCATAGAATGGGGAGGAGGAGGCAGAACAACAGGAGCATGACCTATATCTGCCAGGGACACCCGAACAATGCACGGCTTATCATCCCTCTGAACGCACAGTAACAGCTGCAGGAGGAACAAACAGCTGATGCACCGCAGACAGCAGCTCCTGCAGACACACGTCTCAGCACTCTGAAAACACACAGTCCATGTACTCTGGTCAAAACGCTTTGCTTCGTTACTCCAATATATTTAAATACTACTGATATAGTATGAAGTATCTGTACCAGGCAGGGCACAATATGAAGGTTTCATGTCACCATTATCCTGACAAAATAATTATTATCCAGATAATCAACATGTTTAAAACTCTTTTCCCTGAAAAATTACAACTTTTTTCAGACAAAAATACAACTTTTTTCCTAAAAGAATGATGACTTTTTTCTCTCAACATTGCGACTTTTCTCTCCAACATTAGGACTTGCAGCGTGCTGGTGGATCAGAGGTAGACCGCGGCTCGTATACAGGAGCTCGTGTCCTCGCTGCAGCTGCAGGTTTGACTCCCGCCTGCTGACCTTTGCTGCGTGTCGTCTCCTCTCTCACCTCTTTCCTGTCAGCTGTATTATCAATAAAGGCTAAAAGATGAAAAAATTATCTTGTAAAAAATGTAAAAAAAACCAAACATGCGATACGATAACATGACGATACAATGACTTTTTTCTGATAAAATTGTGACTTTTCCTTTTGACATTATGACTTTTTTCTCAAAAAACAGAAAAAACAAAAATGTTTTTCTCCAAACATTATGATGCAAATATTTGTATTGCATCACAGTAAATTTGTGAGGATATTCACGATTATCCCGATAATAGAACCATGATCAACTTACTGTGAGTGTTTTTTATCATGATTTACAATATTATCCTGATAATCAATGAAATATGCTTAGAACTGAAACATTTCACGGAAAAAATTTACAACTTTTTTCACTAAACTGCAAGTTTTTTATCATAAAATTGTGACTTTTTCTCTTAACATATGACTTGTTTCTCAAAACATTACGCACATTTGTATAACATTTGTCCAAATATTAGTATTGCATCACAGATGCTGTGTAAACTGCAGTCAATCTGTGAGGATATTCATGATTATCAACTTATTGTGTTTTTTTTTATCACCATTTACAATGAAAGTGATTATCATCCCATCCCTAACCTGTACCGAGACAAAAGACACACACGCAGGTTTAGAGACACACGTAGGTTTAGAGACACACGTGTAGGTTTAGAGACACACGCGTAGGTTTAGAGACACACACGCAGGTTTAGAGACACACACGCAGGTTTAGAGACACACACGCAGGTTTAGAGACACACACGCAGGTTTAGAGACACACGTAGGTTTAGAGACACACACGCAGGTTTAGAGACACACGTAGGTTTAGAGACACACGTAGGTTTAGAGACACACGCAGGTCTAGAGACACACGTAGACACTGCAGCCCCAGGAGACAATAAAAAGAATGAGGAAGTGTTTGGGTTGAAAGCATTTACAGTGTCAGCTTATTATCTTTTAATTTCTGCAGTGATTGTTGCAGCACAAAGACACGCTGCTCTGTAATCAGCAGTTTGTTTTGCTCCAGCAGAGACGGCTGTGTTCCTGCTTCCAGGAGATAATTGGAGAACGGAGGGAGACACCAACAAAGACCGCAGGAGGAGGGGGGGTTAGAAATACAGTCTGCAACTTATTCTGACATGAGGGCTGTCCTCTGACTTGTCTTCAGTCCTGGTACTCACCATCATTACTCAACAGTCAAGTTAAATGTGTAGAAAGTCCCCACAAACGTAGTCCAAAGTAACAAGTCTTTTTGACGGTTGTCTAGATTTGTGTGAACCGATCACAAACCATCCGAGGTCATTGTCTAACAACCATCTTCTGAAGGTTTGGTGAATCCTGGGTTACCCTCTCGCCTCAGTGTTTTCTGAGACTGTAACAGAAACACAGAAAGTTTTGGTTGTTTGTTGAAACACCGTGTTTAGATGTTTGCTTTGGACGACTTGTTGTCTTGTAACTTTTGTGCTGCAGGTTATAAATCCTCAGCTCCTGTGTGAGTCTGTGCAGACTGTGGCAGCGTTCCTTCAACATAAACAAGGACAGGCTTCTCTGCAGGCGGGGGGGATGTCTGGAGGTCGTTGGTTTTTATAGTCCACTTGTATGTACTGCACACATGTGGCCTTCTCTGATTTTTCCAGCATGTTTCAAAATCACAAATGAGTCTCTGCTGCTTCTACACTGGCATCACTTCTGACTTTGCTTTACAGTAAAATACAAGATATTCATGCAAAGTTAGGTTTAACACAAGCTGATAACTTTATGGAAACAATTATTGTTAAAGGCTGACTCTGGGTTTTTATGTAAACGCCCACTCAGCAGAAAGCAGTGATGTAGGTTACCACAGGAATATAATCAATAAGGTTATCAATAACACCAATGTTTGGAGCTTTGTAATGTAAGATGAGCAGCAGAAACTCTGAGGTAAAATGACTGTTTTTGTCAAAGGAGTCTGGTGTGTTTGAAGAGAGCGATGTAACGGCTACAGTTCTCCGTAGTAAAGGTCTGTCTGACAGCGAGGTAAAGACCTGAAAATATTATAAATAGAACTTACACTTAAACCCATATTGATTATTGTAGGTGGTGCTTTTTTTAGGTGTCTAAAATATGTTTTTCTGCAGCCCCGTCCACAGCAGTACATCTCTACACCAGACTCCATTGACAAAAACAGTCATTTTACCTCACAGAAAACAGGAGTCACTGATCTTCTGCTGCTCAGTTTAGTTAGTTAGTTTGTGTTATTGTGTAACTTTCAGATCCAAAATCATATACTGTATATATTATATACATATACATATATATTATATACAGTATATTATCCAAACTAGCGTGGCGTCCACAGCAGGTAACTCCGGTCTGTTTATACGCAGTAACGTCATCATGCAGAAACAGAAACCTACGTCAGGTCACGTGAGGAAAGTTTGTAGAAAGGTTTGTTGGCATTTTGAGGCTAAAACTTAAAACTGATCTTAATCACCCGTCTGTCCAACCCCATATTCTTCTCCTGTAACGCATTATTATCCATAACTTCTCTGTGGTGCCATCTGTTTTCTCCATCTGCTTACAGTCGCCAATAAGAATAAACTCCTTAAGAGAACTCAGTTATCCAGTAAAATCATTGGTATTCTGACCCCCAATCCATCAGACTGTCACCTCATCCTTAATCTGTAAAGCTCTCAGTCACACAGGACCCGGATCATCCAGTCCACCAGAACTTCCCCCCTCGTCCTTCTGGACGCAGGTACAGACTGCTCATGTGCAGAAAGGCCTGTTTTGGCAAAAGTTTTGTCCCTGCAGCCAAACGCGCTTTAAATCAGTAACATCCTCTGCTGCTGCTAATCTACCCTTGTCTCTTTGCAGAATGTCCTCTGTATAACTGTGGAGAAAAATGTCCTCCTTGAGGACAAAATAAACTAACTATCTGTATAAAACACACGTATTTCCAGCTAAATGTGAATGTTTGGATTTTAATACATGAGGATCACTGGGCTACTGGGAAGCTACAGAATGATATCAAAACCTAAAAACAATTACAGAGTCTGCCTTTAACTTCTGCAAGAGAAAGTAATGAGTATCGGTTTCTGTTTGTTCAGAGAGATTCCTTTAAACAATCCATCAGGTGTGTGGAGGCCGTGACGTCAGGTGAAGCTCAGATAAACCCTGAGAGCACAGAGTAAACACAACTGAAACCAAAGATCAATAATCATTAACTACAGCAGGACATGTGTCTCTTTGAAAGACAGAAACAGCCACATTACTTCATCCTAAACACCAGAATGTCCAAAGACATCACGTGTGTGAGAGACTGAATGTTAGAGGACATAATACTCAGAATGTGCAGAATATCTGATGTAACAGTGCAGGCACCTTTTAACATTATATGATGATTTAACATGAGGTGAGAATGTAGAACAACATGTGTGTTTGTGCATCTCGTGAGGACAAACACACATGTTGACGCTGCAGACGGCTGCAAGAAGGGAAACCTGTTTCTGAAATCACTGGGTTGGTTCTGCTATGCTGTTGCCATAGCAACGGGTAGTCCTGAGATGACAGGGCGCTCTGTTCCTGTTTTTGTGGGGAAACCTCTCTGAGCATGTTGTCATTAGAGCACTTTTTTTATTTTCCTGAAACAGTAAAAAGATGTGTTTTGTTTCTATGATTAATGGAAGAGAAAAACAAACTAACTTCTGATACATTTACACTGATACATAATCTTTGCTGTTTTGTGAAATACTGGATCGATAATAACAGGGCTGCACAATATATTGTTTCTTTTAATCATCATCGTAATATCAACTTGTGCAATAAATAAACACATCGTAAAAGACAAAAGATTTTTTGAGTTAGATGAAAGAGAGTATCTGTAGAAAACTGCTCTTTAAAATGTAACTATCTTTCTTTTTTTTTTTCATCCTTTCACGTTTTTTTTATTCAACAAGCAGTTTGTTGTATTTTAGCAGAAACTCTCAGTCAAAGTCCACCACATGTTGTACTGCTGCTGTACATGGAAACAGGAGTGTTTTGTCCAAAAATAACGACAAAATGAGTCTGAGTGGTGAGTAAGAATGAATACTGGTGAGTCGGGGTCCCACTGGCCCTCTGCTGAATTCAGCGCCGCAGTGCAGAGCCATAAATTTCACAAACGAGCTCCGGCTTTGTTCTAAATGTTCTCATCATGTGCAGAAATCTGTGCAGGGTTTAAAAAAAATAAAACTTAATGAGGATTTTCTCTCATTTAACTTCTGCAGGCTCTGTGAACTCTGTGACCTTTGACCTCTGTTTGATCCACACCTGTGAACATCTGGATGAAGGTCCTTACAGCCTCCACAATAACATGTTGTTCTGCAAACCACACAAACGTTACATTTATACGTCCCACACCAAATCATATCAACATTTATAACGTGACGTAGTTCAGATCACATGACATCAGGAGGGGGGGGGGGTTGGCGTGAAACCTGACAAAAACAGGTATTTTTTTAAGGAGATGTCTGGACATTTCCAGCCGTGGTTCTGGGGAATAACATGTATTTTGAGCCAAAACCTTTTGGTTTCCTGACCAAGTGTGTTTTGTGCCTGAACCTACACGTTAACAGCGTTGTCACGGCATAAAATTAAAAATTGAAACGTTGAGTTTCAACATATCCTCGACATATGAAACAAATGTAACACATCGGTGGTTTGCAGAAACGTACAGTGCCAAGCAGCTGTTTGTTTTATGCCACATCATCACTTCTTTGACAACATGTAAATGAACAACAGTCACTTGAATCATGGATTTTAAATCTTTTAATATTCAAAAATACTTCAATTTTGGCTTCTTAGTACATAAACCACCTGGATCTGCTCCTCTATGAATACAGTGTCGTTCTCTACGGTTTGTTAGGAAATGAAAAGTGCAAAGTAGTGGACAGTCTGTCCTCGTGTCCAGAGGAAAGGCTACTTCAATGCTCCCAAAAAAAAAACAGTCATCACGACATCCGGACTGAAACTACAGATGTCTGTAAAGAGCCGGGGGCCACAGTGACCCGAGCCACGTGCAAAATCTAATTTCCACAGTAGACCTCCGGTGGGTGGAAATAAAAACCATAAAGGTCCTCCAGCAGAGGAGCTTCTTCTTCTTCAGATTCAAACTGAGTTCAAAGTCCTCCATAAAGCAGCAGATAAACGGGCCAGCCCGCTTCTGAAAAGACATTTCAAGTTTTTTTGGTTATTATGTGTTTTATATCCTGCAGCCTCCTGTGTGCACAAGCATCATTCTGCAGAGCAGGGACGGGACGATACACGATTTGATGATGAATCACGAGAAAAAAGACTCGCTAGAAGTTGATGGTGGTGAATTTCCATTGTCAGGATAATCAGGAATATCTTTATAAACTGACTGCAGTTTACTACAGTGTACTATCTGTGATGCAGTACTAATATTTGTTTCTTAAAAAAAAGTCGTAATGTTTCGAGAAAAAAAAAGTCACAATTTAATGAGAAAAAAGTCGTAATGTTTCGGAAAAAAAACAACAATTTTATGAGAAAAAGTTGCAATGTTTCAAGAAAAAAACCTCACAATTTAATAAGAAAAAAGTCCAAATGTTTCAAGAAAAAAAATCACACTTTTAAGAGAAAAGGGTGAAATGGTAAAGTGATTCTGGTGTGTTTTAGTGCCGTTTTAAGAGTTTTAAACATATTTCATTGATTATCAGGATGATATCGTGACTCAGTTCTTTTGGTCAGATTAATCGTGACATGAAACCTTTGAATCGTCCCGCCTGCCTGCAGAGCTTCACAGCTTTAATCCCAAAGTAAATCACTGCAAAGTAAACGTGTTTAGGGCAACACATGGCAGAACCCGGATTCCTGTCAGTCCATAAAACACGGTCCTCTGTTACCGCTTCTTCTTCTGTTTGAGGGACTTCCTCCTCTTCAGGATCATCTCGTACAGTTTGTCCATGCCCTCGTGCAGCCCCTCTCCGATGATGGCACAGGCCGGCTGGATGTGGTAGGTGGTGGAGGGGGAGAGCTCGTGCAGGGCCAGCTGCTTCTCGATGTCCGCCACCGGCAGAGATTTGGGCAGGTCCTGTTTGTTGGCGATGACCAGCAGCGGCGTGCCCTGGTTCTCCGCAAACTTGGTGACTTTGTGCAGTTCAGTCTTGGCCTCCTCCAGCCGGTCCACGTCCACAGAGTCCACCACGTAAATGATGCCGTCCGTGCACCGGCTGTAGGACTTCCACAGGGGCCGCAGCTTCTCCTGGCCCCCCACGTCCCAGAAGTGGCAGCTGATGCCCTTGGCCGTGCCGTTACTCAGCTTGATCTTCTCCGTGTTGAAGCCGATCGTAGGGACCGTGTTCACAAACTCATTAAATTTGAGTCTGTAGAGGACCGTGGTCTTCCCTGCAGAGTCCAGCCCCAGCATGACGATGTGCAGAGACTGGAAGGCAGAGATGTTGGAGAAGCTGTTGCCCATTTTGGCGTTTTTTTTTCTGCAGTTGGAGGTTTTTTTTGTATCCAAATAAATAAATAAAACAGCTGTGGTGTTCAGAGCATTAAATCCTGAGGTGGTGCACGTGCACAGGCCCCGGTGCTGTGGATGAGTGATCGCCTCTGCTGTGGCCCTCAGCAGCAGCGGGGGACGCGGTGCGCCTCGGCAGGACGCAGCGCGCCGTTCATTAGTATTCCCCTCACGCGCTCACATCCATTTGGCCACGGAGGAGCTCCACGGTTAAAAAGGCTCGTGCAGGACAGAGAGGACGGTGTCCGCGCAGACCACAACCCGTCAGGACCCCCCCCTGTCTCCTCGGATTCTGCCCTCTGCACGAGGAAACAGATGCTCCTCTCACGCGCTGCAGACTGCGCCCTGCTCCGGTGGAAGAACCGGGAAAATAACGGCCACCGATTCGTTGAGCGGCGGGTGTCGGGCAGCTCCTCTCCTCTCTCCCTCTCTGGTGTGTGTGTGAGAGAGTGTGTGTGTGTGAGGCTGCTGACAAAACAAGACCGCAAAACAAGAGGCGGCCCCGCGACGCTCCACCCCGCCGGGACATGTGCCAATGAGGCGGCGCGCGCCCGCACGCACGAGCTGCTGTATGATCCGGATCCAACACACACGCACGCGCACACGCGCGCGCGCGCACACACACACACACACACACACACACAAAACTTCATAACATTTGTCTTTGAAATAAAATAAAAGATAAACTGCGTCAGAAATAAGCTAATTTAATTATTTATAAATTGTAGGTTTGATTTTCTTTCCGTCCAAAAATAATAGAAAGATTTAAACAAAAATCCTTAATTCTTATTCTAAACTACAGTTGTGTTATGATGTGTTGATGGTGATGATAAGTGATGGACACGTCCGCCATCTGCTGGTGCACATGAACAACATGACGCTCTGAGGAATAACTGCTGACTTTATTCATTTCAAGGAAAAGAAAAGTAGTAGTTCTTACTTTTCCAAAGTCAAATTCAAGCACTTTTCAAGGTTCATTTTCACACTTTTCCAGCACCTGACGTGGCTGTGGTAAATTAAATATTTACTCAAAATGATTATTTCACATTAAATCAGATGTTATTGTGCTATAAACAACCAAATTTATTATTAAATTATTATTAATTTTATCAATTTAATCTCATTGGTTGCACTTAATTTTTTAAGACTGTTTCTAATAATGGCCTATATTGTTTGACATTTAATCTAAATGGATCATTATGATAGTC
>JAOVVB010202834.1:0-10853 GCA_028570985.1 Heterobranchus longifilis
AATATTCACGAGGTGGGCTGGAGGGATTGTGGTAAAGTACCTTTTTTTCTGCCTCTGTGCCTCCTGGGCTTTGTCTGCTCTGCCACTGGCCATGATGGCCCAGCTGCGCTGCTCATTTGCTTGGCTCTCGCTGCGGTGGCTATAGTTCAATATGGCTAATGCCAGACTATTATGTTATTAGCTAAGGCAAAGCTAGCAGCGGCCCCGCTTTGGGCTCTGGTCCATCTGCTCGCCGGTGTCAAGTTGGAGGGAGCGGAAGGAACGCGGAGCTGTCCATCAAGCAGATTGGCGTCCTCCGGTGAGCAAAGGCGCAGCCTTCATTAAGCCGATGAAACGCCCCCGCGACTGGGGGGGGGGGGCGGAGGTGCCAAGTGGAACCCGGCCTAAAACATGAACTACGAGGCTTGACAGGCTCGGCTACCGCACGCGCAGACAAACCCTGAACTTTAACAGACAGTACAAAGCATACGCACTGTCTCGATCTTTTATACAAATAGAATTGAAAATGTGTTGTACGCTGCTGCGAGTGTTTTCACTGCTTAATTGGATCAGGGTTATCTAAGTCTGTAAATTAGTCTCTCTCTGCAGGAATCTTCCACCACCCCTCCTACTCCTTCTATCAATACAGCCAAAAAAAAAACATCCATTTGTAACATGTACAGTGAGCCGACGGCACTGAACTTTCAGCAAAGACACAAAACAACACTCTATAATACATATCTCTTTTTTTTCTCCACCGTAGAATTACAAGGATTAAAGCCATTAGCCAAAGCAGCACAACTGACTCATAGCATCACACGCTTCCAACTATAGGATTTGTAGCTGGAGGCAGTCAAACAGCCTTAACTCAAGCCCACAGATCTCCCGTACTGATACTGTGCAGTTGCTTGGCTGCTCTCCTCCTCGTTTCATCTCGAGCCAGGGTGGCTTTGTTTGTCTTAAACATAGCAGAAGGTTCATTGATTGTAGGAATATTAACGTCTTACATTTGCAAAAAAATAAAAAAATCTCCGGTTCCCATTCACTTGCTTGGACACTACTCAAGTGCAAAATTGAATTCTCGCCCATTCACGTCTTCCGCTACAAGTGTCGGCACTAAGCTGAGCGCAGCCAGGCAGAAAAGGCACATTATTGAAATATGTGACAACACAACCTTGTGCTAAGAGCAGATAATTCTGTAACATTTCCCCAGCCTGTTACCTCTCTCTTTCTCTCTCTTTCCTTCTTTCATACTTTGGTTCTTTCTTTCTCCCGAGGTGTGATGACAACATTTCTGAGCTGCTTTTGGCCTTGACCACGGTTTGGAGTACGGCCACGGAGAAGCAGTGAGCCTCTCTCTAAAGGAATATTGTTCATCCATTGTAATGCCTCATCACACAGAAGATGTGAAAATGGGGGCAGTGAACTGGCAATACCACAGAAAGGAACACCTCTTCTGAGAACAATGGCGTTAGCAGAGCCTGCGATCCGACGCGAGAGTGATGGAGTCCAAACAGAGCGAGACGAGAGAAAGAAACAGACAGATGAGAGAGACAGAAAGACAAACACGGAGATCTTCTACAATATGCATGAGAGTGCAAAGAGGCAGAGAGGAGCAAAAGCCAGCAGAATGACTTAAAAGACCAGGTAAATGTGGAGCCACATCCTATTAGTGCTGATAGTTCACTAACACAATTCAGGAACTGGCAACAGAGGTGACCAGCAGCTCACACACACACACACACAAGTACTGCATGCACGCACACACACAATGGGGAGGTTGGGGAGGGATAAAATATCGGAGAAAAGGAGTGTGGGATCAATTGTGCCAAAGACAGCTTGTAGAGAGACTGTAGTAGACTAGTCGATAGACTGTGTGTGTATGGAGTGCCAAAGGGATGATGTATTTTTGTAGGCCGACACGGAGGTGAGCATCGCCCCACAACAAAAAAGCCTATGGGATTTTGGATTATTGCAGAAAATAAGCTCAGTGGCAAACACAGGTTTATGATACTTACACGTTTTGTTCGGCAAGATAATCTCTCCATATGAACACTTTTATGATTTGAGAAGCGTAAATGCAATCGCCGCGAGTAAAAAGCTAGGCTATAAACGACCTACACCACGGTCACATGACTCACCGCCACCGTCACCACTACTACGATGACGGTGACGCTCAACGTCCTCAACAACCTCTGTAGTTTCATTTAGCCACTTGTTAGCAACCGCCTTTTTAAAGACTTTTTAATAATATTAAAAGGTATTTTATGTTGTCGAACAAAACGTGAAAATCTCTTCAGCTTGTATTAACCACAGACATCTAAACAAAAAAAAACACATTCAAAAAACCCATAGACTTCAAGATGAGGGGACTGGAAGTGCTAAAAGGCTAACTCATTTACTCTGTATTGCGCCCATGTGTGTGCAAATATCAAGACAAATGCACTGACAGCAACACAGAAAAAGAGGCTAACAGAGAGCGAGAACAAGAGAGGCAGCGAGGAGTCAGACTAGTAACCATTTCACAAACTGCTTGGTTGAATCTCTGCTTAATTTCCCAGGGGGTCACGAGCAACTCCGCTCCTATACCCTCGCTGCAATCCTCTATCTGACACGCTGTGCACTCGGAAAATGAAGACGAGCAGACAAAAAGCAAAGTCGAACATTGTTTTCTTTCCCGCCCTCAACAACATCCCTCATCCCGGGCAGCCGTGCTCGGACCTCCTCCACTTTAATCAGTTTGTAACCTAGAGGTGCCGCCGTGCCGTGGAAAAGTTTTCCTCCAACAGAGATAATTGAGAGACCCATTTGAGTGTAAGTGCCATCCAAGATAATGTCTCGGGTTTCCCCTCTCGTGTCGCTGACAGCCCCGGCTGCGCTGCCTATATCGACTTTCAGCCGAGCCAACGGCTCCCTCTGTCCCTATCTGCCTCACCTGGAGGCTTACAGCGGGAAGACGAGGGCTTTTTTACTACGAGAGGTGGACTGACGGTCACACAGATCCAAATCCTACAGTGACCTTGCAATAGGCTGAATACCTTCTCAAGTTGCTCAACGTTAAGTAGCTTCCAAAGGGGGAAAATGGAGAGTGATACTTCTGCCCGCTGCATGTATTACTTGTTAAAAGATGCAGCATAATTGGACAGTCGTGACATCATGGGCAGAAAATGACAAAAGGGGCACACTATGTGAGACAATAAGAGATTTTATAATAGAAACCCTTATCTCCCTGTGTCAGGATGAAATTGATTGCAACAAAATGATAAAAAAAAAGAAGAAAAAAAGATAAGTGAAAACAAAAGGTCTTTCATGAAATCAAAACAATAATAAAAAGAAAAACATTTCCAGCATGGCAAAATGGTTAATCTCTCAACAGAAAGTGATTTTACGAGTGAATGAACCACACTCTTACAAAAGCTACACATAACTGCATTCTAATCATAGCCATAGATCTTTGTCTTTGAACAGTATTGACAAGCTCATCTCCAATTCATCACCAACTGTAGTGAACATAAGCTGTGAAACACCCTTTTTGCAAGTGTATGTGGAAGTACAACAACATTAAATTGACTTTATCTGCTAATTCTGTAGTCAAAAATGCCAAAAAAAAAAAAGCAGTTGAAAACTACTCGCCTTCACCTTTGGGATGAAGTGAGGTCCAGTCCTCAGGAATGTAGAGGATGCAGTAGCCTGACAGCAGCGGTACGGTGGTACGGTGCAGGTGGTGGATTATAGCGCCACAGACACGGAGAGCTGATCCATCCAACGACGCGTTAGAGAGGGAGGGGGGGGGGGGAGAAAAAAAAGCCCTGCAAGTGCAGCTGAAAACGAAGCAGCTGTGGGTGTCGGGTGGGGAAGGCAAGAGACCGGGTATCGCTTTTGCATGCAGTGCAGGGTGACTGTGTGTCTGCAGGAGGAGGAGGAGGAGGAGGAGTGTCCGCGCAGCAGAGGCAGCAGCAGCCGCGATGAGTGGATGAGCGCCGGAGTGGTGCTCACCTCTCCAGCAGCTGAGCGCTACTGAACAAAAGAGTGCTCCGCAGGCTCTCTATTCAAATAGCACAAGAGGGGTGAGGGGAGGGGAGGGGGGAGGAGGAGGAGGAGGAGGAGGAGGAGGAGGAGGAGGAGGAGGGGGAGGAGGGGGAGGAGGAGGTGGTGGAAGCCATGGCTTGGGGAGCGTCACTGGAGGCTGGGGTCGCTCCGGAGGAAGCGAGGGAAGCGGAGAGAGCTCCGGAGGCCGATCCAGCTCAGACAGAGACGGCAGCCAGTCAAAAGGGGGAAATCGCAGAAAGGTTATCCATCCTGCACCAGTAGTACCACCTGTGTTCCAGGCCGACGTGGACCCGAGGGTTCTGTCCAACACTGGATGGGGACAGACGCCCATACGGCAGAACACCTCCTGGGATGTCAATTCTCCTGCTAACAATCGGCACCAAGGTCCCAGAGGAGACGAAAGAAAGAATAGCAGCGGAGGCTCCGGATGGGGCACAGCAACACCGGCAGCTCCCTCCCAGACCTCCGGAGGTATGGCTATAATGTGTATAGTTCGCTTTGTTTTGTTACTTTTTAATTTATATTCTAATAATATTGTTTTTAACTGATAGTAATAATCGGTCAAAATTCTTAACGGTTAATCATTAACATCCCTAAAGTATATGAAACTAAAATATTACGATTTAAAACAAATTTTGATTGCTGATTACACAAAAGTAGGCAAAAGATTGATCTCCCTTTCATGTGCCTGCAGGTTGGGGGGGTGGGCCGGGCGGCTCAGGCCCAGGTACAGGAGGTTCTGGCTGGGGAGAGCGGCCAGCCTCTGGGTGGGACAACAAATTCCCAGCGAGTGGAGGAGGTGGACAGAGTGGCTGGAACGATGGATCCAGCTACAAGGGGAGCAACAACAACAGTAACACCTGGAGCAATAACATTAACAAAGATGACAGGTAAGTTATGTTTGGGCATTATAGAATAATTATTATGCCAATGCAGAAATATTTCCAGTAAATGTAACAACTTTTTGTCTGTAATTCTTTTTAAATAGATTGAGTTTCAAGGGCAAACAATACTTCAAACATTTAACAGAATATACAAATACGATATATGAGCTCCCTGTAAAATCTTTTATTCTATTACAGACACTTAAGGTTCTTGCACTCTCCCAGTCATACTTTTTTCTGTAATTTTAATGTCATGCCTAACTGATCATTGTTTTTGTTTAGGTCCAATACGTGGACTAATGCACCCAAACCGCAGCAGGGCTGGGGTTCCAATAGTGGAAATGGAGGTGAAGGCTGGGGTAACGGTGGAGACGGTGGTGCCAGAACAGGGAGCAACAACCACTGGGGGGAGTCCCAAAAAGGTGCCAGCTCAGTGGGCTGGGACAGCGACAGCGACCGCTCAGGCTCTGGATGTTGGAGCGAGCCAAGCCGAACCAACACCAGCAGCAGCAACACCTGGGTAGGGAGCGGAGGATCAAATACTCCAGACCAGAGCACTCCGAACCCAGGCCCGAGCTGGGGCGACTCGGTCCACAAACCCAATCCTCAGAGTAACAGCCAGGGCTGGGGGGAGCCAATGAAGAACAACCACGGAGCCCAGAACTGGGGTGAGCCGAATCCCAAGCCCTCCAACGAGTGGGGAAAAGGTCCTGAATCCAACATGTCCAGAGGCAATCAAGCCCCTAACAAGCCCACAGGTACTATTAGCATTATTCATCCTGTCAGAATATATCTACAATAGGCTTGGGCGGTATCTTCATACTGTCTTGCCTTTTTAGCGGGGTATACGGTATATGACGGTATTTGTGTGGAGAAAAAAAAAATCTTTGTGGCGAAATATTGATAGGTCCAAACTCAAAAACTCAACAAGGACTGACAAAGCATGAATTCAGACTTTTTACTAATCTTCATCATGATATAGTTATTTCAGTGTACTTTTGATCGCAGTTATATCACAGCAAAAATCAGTTTATTTTGGGTTCATACGGCTGCAGTAGCAGCCTCCATCATGCCCTGATCGATCCGATCTCATTCAGAAAACGAGCATTTTAAAAGTTGTCTTGCAGACAGACGTGACAAAGCATCAATTTATACTTTTTACAAATCGGCATCATTCTGTCGTCAATTTGGCGTTTTGAGCTGTTTATTGTAAATACAAATCATCTGTAACTCAAGTAGCACTGGAACCGGTCATCCCGACGTTGCGTTACTTCCTGAAGAAAGGAGTGAAATTCACCGAGCTGTGTGTTCCTCCAGGTGATATTTTTTTACTCCAAATACGAAGCAGTTTGGTTTTCAGACGTATCTGGGACTTCCACAAGACGTAGAAAGCAGCAGTATTCGTTATTTCCGCCGTGGTTGATGAAAGAAACATTGTAGGCGCCTCCAGCTCTGCTCTGGCGGGAGTATGCGAGTAACGCCAATACACACGCGATACAGCATCTCCGTATAAAGAGGAGCGTCTGTATTTTTGACGGTATTAAAATTCATACCGTCAGGATTTCTGAATACCCGTGATACCACCCGAGCCTAATCTAGAACTTTTTTTCCCCTTTTCTTTATGAGCAATTCCTTATTAGTTGCGTGCCTGTGTTTTACCAAAACACAATTCTAGCTGTTAACAAAAAGCTTTGACAATGTATAGCAAGAAAGTTAAGCGGGAAGACGTATATTGAATTGAATTCTTATGTATTCTTCCATCAGGCTGGCTGGGAGGTCCCATTCCCACAGTAGGTCAGAAGGAGGAAGTGTCAACTGGGTGGGAGGAGCCTTCTCCAGAGTCCGTTCGTCGAAGGATGGAGATCGATGATGGGACAGCAGCTTGGGGAGACCCTGGTAATCACACTATAATTTTATTCAATAAAAAGCTGCGCAAAGCTTGAACAAAATCATATGAAAGTCCAGGCTTTTTCATTTTCAGCTGATGACTCAACAAGTGACTGAACTTTCTTCGTAGGTAAATACAGCGGTGGAGCTGTCAACATGTGGAACAGGACTGGCCAATCAGACCAGGAGGCCGTGGGCCCGTCCACTCAGCACCAGTCCCACCCAGCACGCAGCTCCATGCATCCTCCGCAGCCCATGCAGCCTCTCGCCCAGGACAAAAACTGCACTTCTAGTGAGTTGGATTATGTATGCACGTACACACCTGTATGTTTGAGACAGAGATCAGATGAAGCCAAATCATTTTTCATTTTTCTAAAATACATTAGAAATCTACGCTATACATAGACTTAATAAGTAATGAATAAACTAAACATAACAGTTTCAACAGTTTTTCACACAGCTTTGATTTTGAAAACACAAAAATGTGCACATGCTCACATACCTCCTGACATGTGCATACATGTGAAAAAAGATCATTACTGAACTTACACTACTGAGTCACACTCACTTTCTTTATAGTGTAGGCCCGAATAGATGTGGCAGCCAGGTTACCACAGATCATGTCATTATTTACACGTTCCGGTTGTTTTTAGCTTGCAGGGATACTTTCATCATGAGAGTGTGTCGATTGATTCCTTCCTTCTGCAGATTCTGAAATGCACAGTTCTGGTGACATGTACTGACTCTGAGTGCATTATATGCAGATTAGCATTTTTCTTTTTTTGGTTTTTGGGAGGTTCATATAAAAATGCGAGGACATTTAGAGCCAGTATCTAAAATCTCACAAGCGTGTGAGTGCAAGCCTGGTGCAGTCTGTAAGCCTTGAATGGATAAAAAGGTGCAAGTCCCACCCACACACTCTTTTTTTTTTTAAATAGCTGAAACAGGGTCTTAAAAGGATTTAGACAATACAAACACAAAAAGTGTGGATGGACACACATTCACAAATGTATTCAAAAGCAAACACAATTTGCACAGAAGCATGGAGAGAAAACAAACGCGCACAGCCATTCTCCCCCATCTCCCTACGGTGTTGTCTATGTTGAGGGCTTTTTGTAAAGCCGGTTGAGTCATCCCTTTGGAATGCTAAGAGCATCGATTTTTCTCTTCTCTTGTTCGCCTTTTTTTTTTTTTTTTTCCTCCTCCCTTTTTCTCTCACCCGCCAATTCTGCTTGCTGTAGAAACACTGGCTTTTGTTGGGTTTGAGGGAAAGAGAGCGAGAGAGGAGATAGAGGAGGAGGTCTGGTGACTTCGTAATAGGAATGGTTCCAATGTAAGATGGGGAAACTAAAACGAGTAAGGCGGCTATTCTGTGGAAGTGGGCTGCGAGGGGGAACAGAGGGAGGGGCTCTCGGGGTTATTTAGGGTTGCTGTCTAGCGAGCTAACTGGAGCAGCAAAGTGGATGACTGGGGCAGACAAGCCAGCTACTGTAATGAGAAAATAATCAGGTTGTAGATTTTGATTCATTTGAATTGATTTGGGTTTGTTTGTTTTTTTGTGGAAAAAGTGCAAAAATGTGGGATGCACCAATGTATCGCCTTGTTGACTGCAATCAGCAAATAAGATGATATTCACCAATGGCAGTGGCTGATGTTATCTGTTTTGCTGCATCAATTTTACGCTGGATAAATTCTGTTAAAAGGTTAAAAATGCTTTTGAAGCAGTTATTTTTCAAAAAAATGTGAAAGAGGGTTATATTAAAAGTTGCTTGTATGATTGAGTTTATGCTCATTCAAAGGTAGTGTAAATTACTTTAAAACAGTTGTTATTTTTTTAATAATGAAGTTCTCTTTCAAAAAGGGGGGAGGGGGGATAAATAACAACAAAAACAACAACATAAAAACATCGGTATCGGCAATGGCTGTCGGTCAAATTGTTACTATAAACATCGGTATCTGCCCAGAATTTCAAAATCGGTGCATCCCTAGCAAAAATCGATTTTAAAAAAAAAAAAAAAAAAAAAAAACAACACAATAATTTGAGAGAAAATGATGTGAATTAAAGAATTAGGTGAATACAATATATATGTTCATAGATGTGTAACTAAACACATTTAAACAATGTTAAAAACAAAAGTGAAAATTGGACTCGAATGTTGATTGTCTTAAAAATTATATATCTTTCTTACAATCTGCAACTTGTCCAACACATTCATAAACATGTGCACAAACAAGTTTCTCATCCCCCTTATATTAGATCAGCTGATGCATCTACATAAACAGAGAAATAGATGCAGGCGAGGGTTACAGTTTGTCAATTGGTGTGTGTTTCTGTGTGAATGTATAGCAAATAGGGCTGTGCTCAAAATATCGATACGGCAATATATCGTGACATACTCCTTGCTGATGTGCATATCGATACAGATGCAGCAAATGCTGTAAATATTTGCATTTATTAATAGTAAATTAATTATTTTATTTAACTTTTAAGATCTCTGTGGGTCTGAATTTTAAGTGTTTTCAGTTGTGTGATCGCTGTTGAACAGAATAATAAAGAACAGCTGTTGTAGTCAATTCTGTGTAGGATATGGTCATTATTCAAAATCAATGTGTATTGCGACACGCGATATATCGTGGCCTTTGTATCGTAATATGTATTGTATCGTGAGGTTGTAGGCAATACCGAGCCCTAATAGCAAATGTGTACATCTGCCTTATAACATGCATATATGCCGATTTCTGCATCTACCCCTGTTTTGCGGTGTGTTGTTTGCACGCTTCTTTGTGTTGTTATGAGCAAGTACTTGTGTGCGAGCATACCCAGTCACATGAGGGACACTGGAGCCTGAGGCCACCCCATGATCTGTCCTATTTTTACAGGGAGGTATCCCTGGCATCTCCCCAAACGCCTCCTGTGGAGGGAGAAAGTAGCAGGTCTGGGTCGTCAGCTGTAACAGGAGCCTTTTTGAACTCATACTTGCACACACATTTGAACACATGTAGTCTCACATTTGAAAGTGCATAGGCACCCGTGCACACATCTTCTCACCCACAGGAGTTAAAGTAAACAACACTTACATAAGCACGTTGACACGGGGTTCCCCGGGGACATCTGCAGGGCTCTCTCCCCGAACTCTCTTCTCCGATTCCAGCAGAGAAAAAGACGAAAATAGAATAAAAGCAGACACATTTACAAGATCACATGCAGTGGTACAATGGGAATATTGTCATATTGTTGTTTCTGCAAGCTGAATACTGCGAGTTTCCAACTTAAGGGAGGGGTGACTTAATGCATCTCTCTAAAATACTTCTTTATGTTCAAATGTAAAGAAACAGAGTATTTGTGAAGAAATGTTTTTTTTACTCTCCTTTCTGTGTGTATTTTAAATATAATAATGATGATACGAAATGAAATGAATGCAAAAAGCTATTGGTTCAAGACAACACCTCATGAAGTATATCCTCATTCTAATGGGTACCTCCCTCCTGTTTCTTCCAGGCTGGGGTGAGCATTACTCCCAGAAGAAGGAGTCCTCGACGTGGGAGCCTGCCGCTGCTCCACCTGTGAAAGTGGACAACGGGACGTCTGCCTGGGGGAAGCCCATGGACACCAGCTCCACCTGGGAAGAACCCAACAGGGAGAACAGAGAGTCTGCGCCTGGATGGGGCAGCCAGCATAAGTCTGGTAGGCACACACATGACCATGATAATTAGGGATGGGACAATAATGGATTTGTATCACGGATGGCGATAAAAAAACACTCTCAATAAGTTGATTCTGGTGAATTTCCATTATCGGGATAATCATGAATATCCTCACGAATTGACTGCAGTTTACTACAGTCGAGAAAAGTCACAGTGTTTCGAGAAAAAGTCATAATGTTTTAGAGAAAAAAGTCGTAATGTTTTGAGAAAAAAGTCAATGTTTTTGAGAAAAAAATCACAATTTTATGTTAAAAAAGTGGTGATGTTTTGAGAAAAAACTCAACATTTTGTGTTGAAAAAGTGGTGACATTTCTAGAAAAAAGTGGTAATGTTTCAAGACAAAACTCA
>JAOVVB010202893.1:0-24709 GCA_028570985.1 Heterobranchus longifilis
ATCGAAGTCCAACAGGATCCAGATGTCAGTGTCCGACCTTCACTCAACTGTTGGCAGACCTGGTCTGGTAGTAGCTGGAGACATTGCCTTGTGGAGTTAGAGTCAGTGGAATATTGTCATTCTACAGAGAAATAACCATCTAGATGCTGTATCTTCATTTCCTTGGATGGCAGCTGGAATCTCGCAATATCCTGAGATCACGCGAAAATCGCTGATTTCTTGATCGCATGAATCCATCGTGCCAGGCTCCAGTACAAATGTTTGGGTCAGGATAAGATCTGACCGGACCAATCAGCATCCTGTGAGGAGCTACCGGTACCTGCGGACGTGGTTTAGGTCTTGGTTCAAAACAAGAATGACGGCTCTGTGTCCTGTGAGGGGCTAATGTTACCGGCAGGTACGGGCGTGGTTTAGGTGTGTGAGCTGTGCGACTGTTCATTCAAAACAACAATGGCGGCTCCGCATAGATGCTGTGATACTGCAATAGAGTCTGTTATATCAGAATTGGAGAATATTTATTAATTGAAAGAAGAGCAAAGAAGGCTTTTCTGCACTTCTCCTGATTGGCACAAGTTTAACAGACAGATCCGTTTCTAATGACAGCTTCTCAGATGGTTCTGTGAAACAATCCATCTGACGCATCAGGTTAGTGGCTTCAGGCACTTAATGAATAAATAAATAAATAATTGATTTTGATACAGTGTATGGCATTGGTGGTCATCCTTATCCTTTTCTGTACTGTATGTACATTTCAGTGAGATGCGGAGGGGTCCAGCCTATAGAGTTTATCACAAGGTAGCCTGTCTGAAAAAAGAGCTTATTGATTGGTTTTGGCTTTTTGCCATTTGGGCCAGTCAGCTAAAAATGTACCCACAGCACAAACAGCAACCATCTCATATTTCTCTCAAGTGCTCTTGTCTGCTGAGATGCATGACCACAATTTGCATTTTTCGCACTGTCCGAGGAAGAGATGCTTGCCAAAGAGAGGTACACAAGGAAGCTTGAAATGAACAACTGATGCACAATATGTGAAGAAGACTGCCAGGGTAGTTTTTCTGAGTCACCCCGAATGGTGACTTTTATGAGCTCCTCTGAGTTTACTTGTGGACTTCACTCAAACCCTGGTAAGACGGCCAGCAACGTCTTTGAATTCCAATCGCCCTCTGCTCCTGTAGTGGAGAGAATTCAGTGGAGTTGTCTGCTATAGTTCCCCTATGCTGTCATAGAGCATTAAGTCATCTGTCAGCTTCTCACATTGTTACAGAATGGTCATCCCATTGGACTGCCAGACAAGATGGACTTGACGTAATAATTGGGAGACTGGCATGAAAGTCATGACACGATACCTAAAGACTTGGAAGTGAGGCTCAGACTAGCAGCCGCAGGAGATGGAGATGTGATGGCTGGACTTTGACCCCTGGCATTAAGCCACCGGATAAAGAAAGAAAGAGCGACAACCTGCTCTTCTAGGTATCTGATGGGTGGCAAGAAGCTGCTGAACCGTGGTGGTAAGTTCAGCCATTCTCTCCTCTGCATGCTTAAATCTGTCTTCCACCCGAACAGTGTCACTCAGCTCTGAGTGTTATGTCTCTGCTGGGTCCATTTATGCCTGATTGCTGCTGTACGATCGTGACACTGGCTCAAATACAGAGAGAAGGCAGTGGTTGGCAGTATTTCAAAAAGGTTAACCAAAAACTTGAATAAATAAATGAATAAATAAATAAGAGAGAAAAGGAGGAAGAAAATAACAAACCTTGATTAATTCACCGGGCTGAAATTGGCAAACACCCAACTTGTGTTGCAAAGATAACAGAAAATTAAACTACTTACTCCGAGGCTTAGCTTTTATACAAACAGACAACAAAACAAGCAAGACACGACAGGTTATTCCAATGATACTAGAAAGGTGTAGACTAGCAGGTTCCGAGACTCTGCAGACTCTACTATGGGAAACGCAACATACTCTATATTTTGGAGCACAAAATAATTCAGTGATTACACTTCGGAGAAATGTGTCAAACCACATAAGTAAACACTGTAAATGGTTTGAACCTTTGCCAAGTGAAACAACAGAGTGGGCTTTTTTGCTGTGGCCAAAAATGTTAATTAAACAAATGTTTATTTGTTGTGCAATATGGCAGTAAAGCAGCTTTGACTTATTTTCTTTTGGGCAGTGGTTAGATGTCTGAGAGTACATGCATGCATCTTGTACTCTTATATCTAATATATTTGATCTATTGCAAAAGGGTGTAATGCATTTTTAGATGATCAAATACGAATACAGAGTGGCCACGTCTCAACAGAGATGAGGTTGAAAGGCCTGTTGAAATGCACAGTAGTATGCTGTGTGCAGACACAGCAGACTAGAGTTGTGCAGCTATGTATACTAATGCCACTGAGTTCCCAAATAAGAGCAGTGGAGGAAAGACTGGGAAAATCGTACTGCAATAACTATGTAGTTTCCTGCATGCTGCATTGATTTCTGTGCTTGAATTGACTCCATGGATGACCATCGGTGTCTTAAGGAGCAACACCTGCCCTTCTTCGACACTTTACGTACACCCTTGTAGTTGTTTTTCTGTGTCCCTATAAATAAGAATAAGAGTACGTTAAAGATTTTTCACAGCACCGCAGGGTAGACTGCAAATAAATCATTAACTCATTTCACAGGGAGCAAAAACAGATTCCCGTATTTGCAGAGAGGTCTATCTATTCAAATGTGATCGAGAAGAGTAACAGCCCATGTTGAGCAACTAGCATCACCGCTATTATCCTGCTTTCATGTTCATTCATAAACCTGCTCAAGCATCAATTTTATGGCCTTGAATCTTCCACTGTATGTCATTCAGGTTTTATATATCATCTATACATATACATAAAATGCTTAGTAACAAGTCTGCAGCATATGCCATTCTCCCATGCACTATGAGTATTGTTTTGATGGAAGTGATGATGTGGAAGTAATTTGTTGTTGGAGAGGAGATTAGACTCCACTATTTGACAGGTGAATCAGTGTGGACTCAGGACAACCCCCTACCCGCCTGCACCATCTTCCCACACCTAACCATCTTCATTTTTAGTATTTACCATTTATCTTCAGTCTGTCTATGGATTCCCGACAAGTCCATTAAGCAAGAGACACCTTAATGGCTCTCCGCTGATGATGGAGAATCCCTTGTCTGATGAGAAAGGTGAAAAAGACTAAAAGTGTAACATCACTTTGACCTTTGGGTCTATATTCAGTCACAGAGATGGGTGGGAGAAGTGGATTGGCCTCATCACTCTGCCAAATCCCAGAACTGTCAGAGACTGGCCGAATGAAGTTCGAAAAGATAAGAGGTTGTCCTGTTTTGCTTTAAAATAGTTCTGTTAATGAGGGAAGCCCCGGTTAGGAAGTGTTCCCGTTGGTTTATAAACCGAACTTAAAGGATATTTCTCAATGACGCTCTGTAGAGCTCTTTTATTTTAATCTGTGGTAGAGCTTTCGCTGTGGAGCTGGGTGGAGCTGCACCACGTTCCGGCTGTGAGCGGCCGCTAGAGTTCATCACAACCACTCGAGACAAATGTTGCCACCAGATGCTGCTGCAAAGTTTACAGATTGCCTGGGTACATTGGGTTTAAAATTGAAATATTTTGCTCTACGCCTTGACACCAAATCTTGTCAACTCTACTTCTAGTCACGTGATAAGTGAAATCTAACTCCTGCTACTCTGTGCTGCGACTTTGCTGCTATCATACAGAGCATACATTTTCTCTTTAGAATTGTAGCGTCCGTCCTCTGACTAAGTATTGATAACACGCTTAGTGTTTTACAAATTACAAAGTAATGTAAAAAAAAAAATTATTATTTGATGAACATGGTCGCTGATATGTGAAAATGAACTAAATAGAAATGTATGTATATTTAAAAAAAAAAAAAAAAGCAAAATGACAGTGGGGGGCGGTGAGCAAGTTCAAGTTTAGTTTATAGTAATTCATCTCCTTACAGGTCTGCAAAAAGCAGGAACGAAAAATCGTGCCGCCGGGGCCATAGTGCAATGCATAAATCGGTGTATGCCTGAACACTGTGTAACACCGGTAACACTGACTACTGCAGCAAGCCTGCTGTTTATGCTGTATGAGACAATAGACAGAAGAACTGAACCAGACAATACAATCTCTTTGTTGGTCATTCCAGGTCCCTATCCTCCTGTCACCCTGACAGTGAGCTGCATTGGCCTAAAGATATTTTCCAAGATGTAATAAAATAGATGCTATAGGTAGAAAAGATGGCACAATGAAGAAGCTTGACTAAAGACCATAAAACAGGAAAGTAAAGGTGGAAATGATAGAACAAAAGTCAAAGAGAAGCACATGGGGACTAGTAAAAAAAAAAAAGACAAAGAAGGAGAAAGCTACATATGGACAAAGAAGGCCTATAGTGGCTCGGCTGGCAGGAGCCAAAAGCCACGGCTGAGTACTCTCCACTAAAGATAACAACATCACCCCCGCTAGATTATAGGCCCCTGTGATGGGCTGTAGGCCCAGGCAGAGATTAACACTGGCGTTCAGGTCTTTCTGGGACCTCGTCCCAGCGCTAACACTTACAGAATGAGATCTCTACAGGAGCACACAGTAGAAGCCAGGCCGCCTGTCCAATGAAGACTAAATGATCAGGTAATCTGGTTTACACGGGAGCTAAATGGCAAAGAGCTCCATTGTGGTTGATAGCTGCCAAAGGTTACCCCTGTTTCGCCATGGAACTGTGGAGATAAAATGAATCAGTTAAGCTCAAATGCACAGTGCAGAATACAAATGTAAAAATATGGGGTTGAGATTGTCATTATGTTGAATACAATGTACCAGCACACGAGGTCAAAATTCCAGCAACACTTGTAGTATATAGAACAGCTTTATTGTTAAGACAGTCAATCAATCAATCAATCTGGAAAATCTAACAGTAGCCTATGTTGTTCACATAATGCACATAATTTACATCCACACATGCACACACACACTCTTTGCAACAATTTCTAATTTCAGTTTTAGAAGAAACTACTGGAGATTTATCCAAAAGGAAGTCAAAAGTCAAGGCTTATGTTACACTCAAACACACAAAATACTCAATGGAATATTGCTCTAAATCACACCTAATTTATGTGTGGAAGTAAGCCTTATTTCCAGCAAAAGGTTGTCACAAACTACTACAGAGGCTACTGTAAAGACAGGTATAAAATATTTTTCCATATTTTCCAACTCAGATCAGAATACAAAAACTGAACCCACACATTTTGTTGTGTGTGTTGGATCTGCCTCATGAAAATGATCCATTTTAAAAGCCAGGTAATATCTCGACCTCGGGGTAAGTTCACACCGCAGAACTGTAGTGGTATCAACGACATTACACTCACCTCTCTGAACTCACTCCTCAGCACAGCAACCCCAGCTGAAGAGCTGACCTGAAACACATTACCTAAGTAACGGTGCAGCCCTAACTGATGGCAGTGGTTGTTGGCAGGCACTCTACATTCTGCAAACTCTGCACTCACCAGGACCCAGCGACCATTAAAGTTAAATATGCACTGTCTCACATGGTTCACAACTCGAATAAGATCCAATTCAAGTGGCCAAGAGATAGCATTTAACTTTAAGTGTGCGTTCCTCCCAGAGGGATAAATCACATTATGTTATAGTAACCATGTTACACACACGCACACACACAATGCATTCACGTAGGTATACTCAAACACATTCCTGGTGACGAGCTTGTTAATCCCAAACAAACATTAACATCATCAACTAACAATAACCAAGCCTGTCCCCTACACAGTGAAGTTGTATAGTATGAATTTTGTTTGCCAAATACATTTAGGAGGAAATGTAATTGCTTCCTGGATACGCTTACTGGCAACATTGTTTCCAATTGAAAAAGTGTGACATCCTATAAGGTACAGAAGTAATAGGGAGAATGTTGCAGATGTGGTGGATGGTGAGGCATATAAAATACTAGACTTTGACACCAAAGACTGGAGTTTGCACCCTGTGCTGTTTTGGCTACTAAAACACCTGATTTAAGGCCCAGACACACCAAACTGACATCAAAGAACGCCGACGGGTGACAAAGGCCGACAGTTGCACCGCCTCACGTCGCCTGTGTCTCGGCCAAAAAGTTGCACTTGAACACATCGCAAAGAATACAGCCAACGGCCAACTACCACATATGTTTTGCACCTTTGTGAGAGGAAATAACTCATTCATACTAGCAGGTGGCAGTAGTCTGTAGTCTGACCATGGATATAAAAAATGTTGTTATGATACATACATGAAACAAAGCAGCCCTTTCCTACCATTTTCACACTGATGAGTTGGTCTTCAGTTGCTTCATTCCAGATGGCCGTGCCATTGTGAAAATATTTGTGTTTTGGAATGATCAGATGAGAGGAAGATGAAAAATGAAAGCCATCGGTTCGGGCCACAGGGCCACAGATGCTCACCGACATTGGCCGTGTGTCAGAGCCTTAAGGTTAGGTTAGGGAAAGATTGTGGTTTGAATGTGAGAGTGTTACCTCAACATAATTAGAAAAAACATTTTAAATCATGCTTTAGTTTCCAGGAGTGGATACTGCAGGAAAAAAAAAAACTGATGAAATATTTTGACAGTGATGTGATGTTTTGCATGAAGGCTACAATTTCTTAACTGAGGTTAGGATTTTTATCAAATTTAATTACATTCAATCAGATTACTTTCAGAAACATGTTCACCCAGATTGAGTTGTTACTGGACATTTACAAGGTGATATCTGAATGAATTTACTTCTACATCTTGTGATGACAGTAGCGAAGTGTTTCAGCAGTGAGCGGTATTGAGCAAGCCCAGTTCAAATGTTCAATACTATCAACACACGACATTTCCAGATACTGGATTGGCACTTTAAATATTTAATGTGTTCCAATTGGAGGCATGCATGGAAATGAAATCATGAATACACTTATCTTAAACTCAAATCTGGTTAGTCTTAGATCAACAAGCATGACCCACTGGGAGCGAACAAGGAGAGGGGGGCTCAACTCACGCTTATTGAGTTTGTGTAAGACATATTCATTTCTTTTTGTGCAGAATGCATGGTTTGGTACTTGTTGTCTATTGCTTGTGATGTTGGTTGTGGCAGTGTGCTACTGTGTGAGTGTGTGTATGTGCCTTGCTTCCAGAATGGGTTCACATATTTGTGTGTGCATGTCAGTGTCTGTGTATTGGCTCTGAGGAAAAGACTCAGCAGACAGTGACTGAAACGCCTCTCCTCCGAGAATATAGCAGCTAATAGCAATCCCAGTCCTTGAGTTTTGAGGTTATCCCATTCAATCACTTGTCTCCACTTGAGCAGACACATTACTGGGCTGCAAAGAGACCATAGTACTGTGGTATAGCAATAACATCTGATACTAGTGAATGGATCGTGCACTGAGCAATTTGTTCCTCCAGCTTGTGTGAAGTTAAAACAAGAGAAATAATACTGTTGAGTAGGATTATTAATTAAACGAATGTGTGTTTTAAGGCGTCAAACATTCACATTAGTCATTCTAAAAAAGCAGAATGAGACGACGATGTGGAAAGCAGGCTGTAACGTTGTGGCATGTGTGCTCTGTGCCAAAGGGAGACTACTCCTATTCACACTGCTGTGATTTCCTCTGCATCCCAGGCCAAGGTGACTGACACTTACACAGTGGCCGTGCAGCATGCTCAGAGAGCCATAGCTTAGTTTCTGACAGTAGGCACAAAGGTTTTGACAGGACATGACCCCACTGAGAATATAATGCCAGGCTTGCAGCAGGGAATTTGCAAGTTATATATTTTATTTTAGAGAATATAACTTGGAGCCTTCAAAGAAACCAAGTTAACCTTCTGAGGTCGCCCATGTCGCGGGCGACATTGCACCATTTTTTCATTCCCGGAGGCTGTAGCGGACTGGATTTTTAAGCTAGATACATATGTCTAGTATCATATGAAACTAGAAGACTTAAGCTAACATAACGTGTCCAGTGTCTAAAGGTCAAGTACTGTTAGCACATCATAGACTGTATAGCCTATATAGCCTATGAACAATGATGCAAGATTGTTTTTCCCATTTTGCAACAAGTGCACAAATGATTTTTTTATGTACCATGATTATTGTTATTATACCGAGATATGTATCAAGGTTCCATCCATACACCCGCCCGACCAATCAGGGGTCAATCATGATGTCATCCCCTCTTTTTATGGCACCAAATAACTAATTCAAACCAAACTTATAAAAATGAACAATTTTTTTATTTATTTTTTATTTTTTTAGTTTTGTGACCTATACTGCAGCCAGCCACCAGGGGGGTGATTGAGATGTTTTGGTTTCACTTTTGGGCAGCTGTCATGTCGGCCATCTTCATATACAGTCTATGGTTCGCACCATTTCCTACAACATGTTAGCTTGTGTTTCTGTTATTTTAACACCTGCTGAAGCAACTCTCACACACGCAGTGCTGTGTTCGTTACAGAGCTAGCTGTTTTCTCTTTCACAGGTCCAAAAGTGACGATGGCAAATGAGCAAACTGTCAAAACTCACAGCAACAGGTAGGCTAGCTGTCAGTCCCGCAACCTCAGCACTTAATTACGACACAGAGTAACGTTCAGAGTCAGAGTTGGAAAATAAAATTCACACCCACTGGAGAACATCAATTTATAGGGTGTCTGCACAGCAAAAAAATAAAAAAAGCCCTGTCTTGTTTGGTTTTTCTTGTTTGGTAATTTAATTTCAGTTCGATAAATGATATTTTTGAAAACACATTTTTACAAGAACCCAGTTTTGCATAGCCTGCAATATATTTCTATGAATTTCACCTGTCATTCAATTCAATTCAATACATTACAGTACAATACAGTTGATAGGAATGTGCCTCAGTGCAGCTCAGACAAAACAAACCAAACACATATTTTTGTCTTTCCTCTCATGGAAGTTATCTCTCTATTGCTCTGCTGCTCTACTGATGGTCTTTTCCTAGGCCTGCTGGTATTGCGAGGTTTTATGAGCTTTGTGTGACAGCTCTCCTCTATCCCCTCTTTCTGTACCTGCCTGACTCTAACACTGCTTGACACTTCTGCTGATGCATAATTCAGTGAGGAACTAATTACCCTGGCAGCTGGTACAAAGAAATTTCCTCCCTGCCCTAGTGTTGCAGCAGCTCCTCATACTTTGTCAACAGAGAATATCCTGCTGCCGGGCACAGTACCACACACTGCATAGTAACATCCCTGTCAGCTATCCACTCTTTGCATGAAATGGAGTTGCTTTAAGGATTATTTGGATGAACGCTAGTGACAAGCAAGAAATCTACATGTGAGACACAGATAAATAAAATATCCACATCGCGTGATCAAACTAAATGATATGCTGATAGTTGCTCAGTATCAGTGCCAGTACCTTACATATTCACGGGGAAGTACTGGAAGAAAACACATGTGCACATTTGAATTCAAGCTATGCTAAGAAATGTACATTTTTCTACTTTTACTTTATATGTAATGTTAGTTTTGACAACAATGTCTAGTTGTTTCACCATGTAAGTAGTATAACATGGTGAAACAAGTAACATCAGGTAACTTTAGTGGGCTAAGACACAGGGGCTGTGATGGTCCCACAGAATCAATTAACTAACTGTGAAATATAATGTTAGTTGCTCTAAATAGGGCAATCTAAAGACCACAAAGTAAACATCCTCCAGTTGGCATTACAAACAAAACACGCACAATGTTGTCCAGTGTTTCGGTTTAACGAATGAACGTGTAAACTCAAATGCGTCGTGGTTACTCATAGTGATGGTAACTGCCGAAAACACAAATAGGTGTTTGTAGGTGTCCTCTTAAAAGCCTTCAATTTTACTTTCATCAATTCTAAATACATATTAATCTGTGTTTATTTTCTATGCCAACCATGTAACCATGGATGCATCCGGCTGAAAGTCACCAGTTAATCTTAGACTTCTTAAACCGAAACACCAGCAGTCCTGTGCCTAGTAGGAGTGATTTTTATTTTTTTAACCATGTAAAACGTAACTGGCAGAAAGTCAGTAATGTCTACATTGTTTGCCAAAGTTTGTCATCAATTAGCTGAGTTTGTCAATCCAACTACCCATGCTGCTCTCACTGTCAGGCAGCAACAGACACGGAGTCACTACGACTTTGCAAGATTGATTAGTCTATAGAGGATGATATAAATGCAAATCACACCAAACAGAGAGGATTTCTGCGTAGTGTAGATCAAACAGGTGTAAGTAAGTAAGTAAGTAAAGCTTTATTTATATAGCACTATTTAAAACACAGTTACAAAGTGCTTCACACACAGACACAAAGAATATAAATGAATAAATAATGCCACTTGAAGAATATACTGAAGAAATTAACCACAATGATACTCAGTAACAACCTATTAATGAATTACTATACCAAAACTGTTTAACCAAGAGGAAGAAACTCATGCAGCTGATCTTTTCTTTCACAAAACTATTAAAATTGCAGTTCTCATACAGTAAATATTAATTATTGTTTATATTAATACGATTTTTTGCTCTCTTTGAGGATAAAATATGGGCCATGGATTTTAAAGTTTGTGTATTTCTTCTTAACCGCAACACATCCTCGAGGACCCCTGGAGCTAATGCCACAGCGGTTATAACTGCAAGGTTCACGGTCTTTATAATCAGGCAGCTCATTTGGATATGCATCAGTCATGCTCCAAGCAACTGTTTAGAAAGACTTCTCTTCCTCTGAGAAAATGCAGCATTTTGGTTTAACATTCAAATCAGGTTGTCTATTCAAAACACAAAGAAAGCTGGTAAAACATTTGAAAAAGAACACTTTTTTTGCCAAACAGATATATACATTGTATTTTTATCACATAATTGCAGTATTAATTAATAATTAATTATTACTTCTGCATAATGAAGCCAGACTATCCTACTTTAAGTCATTAGAACATAAGTATGCTGTATATATGGATTACCCATGTGTCTCTGATGAGAAAATGTGACATATACTGATTCTTAATGCACCATAAATGCAATGCATAATGTGGTAAATAGCAGTCGGGATATGCTGTGAGGGTGAATGCATTGCACTGATTTGAGCTTGATAGATAACTTATTCAAATGTTGATATAATTAGAGTTCATAATATTTCAAACCAGTGTTGCCTTGAGATTCTTCATCAGCCCCCCTAAAGAGACTGTGCAGCAGCACTGCCCTCTCTGAATTTCAACATTAATAACTCTGTCAGTTGGTAAGCTAAATTCAAATGGAAAGCATATAAGTCATTAGAAGTCATAGAAGTTATTTCCTATCTAGACATAATACAATTTATTATGCGAAAATGAAACCGGAGAAAAGTGACTCTGAAGAGTTTTTTTTTCTTATTCTCTGGCTTTTTTTTCTGGCTTTTCAAGCAATCAAATCAAAGTTACTACAATTCCTCCTCAGAATAGATTATACTATATTATGGTCACCCCATATAGATATATGGATTTGAGTGAGCTGAAAGTAACTTAAGCCACCTACACATGATAAGAGCAAAACCGTGAGGCATGGTGCTGAGGCAAAGCACAGCGTTGAAATAATTTTAACTTTGAGCGCAGCGCACGGCTGTAACGACACAGGCTGAATCTGAAGTTGCATACGATGCACTACATACTCAATATGTATACTATCGTTTAATATACTCTTGTGTGAATAAAGAGTAGTATGTATATTTTCGAAACGCACTGAGCTGTAATTACCACGTCACTTTCTGAGAGCCTCCACCACAGTGTTGCTTTGTGCTAAATGCTAATGTCAGCAATGCTAACATGCTCAAAATTGTGCTAGTGTGCTAATGTTTACCAGATTTAAAGTTTACCACATTCACCATCTTTAGTGTGTTAACATGCTTAACACTTAACACAAAGTACAGCTCAGGCTGATGGAATTAGTTTTGCAGAAATTTGGTCATAAGCCAAAGTATTATAGGACAAATTAAAAAGTTAAATGATCACCCAAGTCAGTAGGATTCATCCTCTGGGTACTATTGATATCTGTATCAAATATCATGGCAATCTATCAAGTAATTATTGACACATCATTTGAAAACCAAGAATGTTTGTACAAACTGTTCTGCCAATCCTTCTTGAGATAGGCTATTTTACAGGATGGAAAAACATTGACCTGCTGGTAGAGCAAAATCAAAAGTCAGGGGATCATGAATATCTGTACTAATTAAATTTCATAGCAATCCATCCCATCGTTATATCGGTTGATCCAGATATTTCAGACTGGGCTGACCAGCATACCAACATACCACTAGCATGGCAAAAAAATAATTATAGCACATTTTGATTAACCAATGGTACATAATATAACAGCACTATACATAATGTAGACCTGGCTTCAATAAGAAATCAAGCACTGGTATCAATATCAATGAATATACAATGGAGTCATTGGGAAATACAGTATAATAGTGGTGCATTTTTAATAAAATGTAAGAATGACATGGAGACAAGCTCCAGTATCACCGGCACCTCCAGTATTAATATGATTGATGTCAAAGTCTGTATGGAGATGCTATATAGAAACTATATTTATTCACTCCAAAGTGTATCTCAGCAGCTGCACCTTTGCGTGCCCATTTTACTGGTCAAAAAGACATAAAAAGACAGACCAAAGGCCAAGAAGTGAGAGAGGATTATGAGTGTATGATAACAGTCTGTGAACAGATGGGAGCGCACAGGCTTGTGGTTGACTGTGGAGGTTAATTGTTTATTTGCTCCAGTGGCCATAGTCTGTTTAGATTATTGTTATCAGGAGGGATTGAAAATTTGGCGGCCAAGGCCTTTAAGAGCCCGGCTATCTGCAGACTGAGCATATTGCATATCTTCAAATATAAAAGGATGGATGCTATTAGAGGCACAGTGTGATACTTTGAGACACCAGAGGCACTGGCAAGTGTGACATGGAAAGAGTGTGATGCTTTCATTTTCTGGCACAAAAATTTAGACTGCTGGGGGCTCGGAGCAATGATGTGATGAGAGTGACAGTTGACAGTTTGTTGAGCATGTGGGTTTTGCTTGTTTTAACAAAGTGTCCAATAAAAGTTTATAGAAGTATAGATGAAGGAAGATGATGTACCACCTGATGGTAAAGCTTTCAGACATCCAGAACTCCCATGGATGGGTCTACTGAGCACAAGGGCCCAAAGTTTCAGGCCTCCCCTGTGGCTTTCACCTAAAACATGTATGTACAACCATGAAGACATGCAAAATGACCACAAAGAAACATTTAACAATACAACAATTACAAAGAGACACAAAAAGACTACAAATAGATGCAAAACAGCTACAAGGAAATGCAAAATGACCACAAAAAGGGGCAAAACAACCACAGAAAAAAATATAACTACAAAAAGACCAAAACAACTAGTAAGAGACACAACATGATCACAAAGAGATAAACAACACAGTGATGTGTAACGTCTACAAAGAGACAGAAAATAGTAACAAAAACAGCTAAACAACTATAAAGTCTTTGTGTCTCAAGATAACTCTTACATAATAAATATAAATATAGGAGCCGTTTTCTAAACGTGCCCACTGCTGTGATGATGCTATGTCTAAATAAATAAGTTGCTCTGAGGAGTGCTGGTAAATATGACAAAATTGTGTCATACTTTGTCATTGACAATGCTTCATTTGTGGTGTTATTGCAACACACACGTTTATGTACGTAGCATGTTTGCTTGAAAATAGTTATAGTAGTTTTGGCAGCTGAGCCAGGCTCATAACTCTGCATGACAGTCTCACATTTTGAGCAGATCACTAGAATCCAATTAATCTTGGTTATATCCACATAAAGCCCTCCTGCTATTTCATCTAATGAAAGCAGGCAGCTTCCTCGTTTCCTCCCCAGCCAGCACTGTGTTCTCATGACAACAGGGCTCCCCGTCCAATTGCGCCAAGTGCTTTGTTGCTGTTAGGTGCGGTGCATTTCAGGCTCTCATGGTTCCCTCAAAGCCTCACAATTGCAGGCGAGAGATCAAAACAATCCACAGTTATGCTATTTCCGTGTTTGCTGCTTTAATATGATGGATGCTTTTGGGTGTATGGATGTGAATCTTGATTTTGTTAAAACAAACAAAAGTCCGGGTGAAGCCTCCTGACTATGAGCATTAATTGCAGATGATTGGGGTTATCCTCAATACCATAAGTATTCCTAACTCGTTCAAGATGAAAGGGTTTGAACCTACTTTATATACTCTCTTTCCTCCGGATGGTAGATCAGCTTAGTAAACAAAAGGACATTAAGCCCATCTTGTGCGCTTCATGTGTCTGCTGGACCAGATTAGTCGGTCCCTGCCTCTCAGCAGAAGATGGGCCCAGATGCAGAGCTTCTTGTTCTCATAGAGCGAGCTAAGAGGCAACACATCATTTGGACAAGGACAAAAAGCCTTAAAGAGAAGAAGGTCATTTCCACAAGTGAAAGTGAAACAATGTTAAACGTGGACAAGTAGAAACTACCCAGGCAGACCTTTCAAATTATGTTTTCTGTCAACTTTGTTGATATTTCAGTCTGTCCCTCAGTGCCCTCTTGACACATACCGAGTCCGATAGGACTGGCTGTTAGCTAATAAATCTGAAGAATTTGTGAGTCTGTAAAAAGTTTTCCTCCAAAGTGAAAGTGAGCATTTTCTTCAGCACCACTGACAGAGAACTGACAGTTCTGCATGAGCTGTTTATGAAGCCCGCTCTGCCTCTGTGGAGTGAAAGCTTTTACAGGGACATATCCACTCCATTAAGGCATGACCATGCCATCCCTGAAGGACGTCCAATGACAGTCAAGTTGCCTCTACTCCTTTAGCCTCCCTTGCTCTCCTGTATAACCACACACTCCTGTGCGATCGTCTGTCTTTGTTTTCTGTGCAATTCTGCATTGTCGGTTGCACCGAAGAACACGTGTGTTCGCGTTCTGAATGCTGAAAATCAAACATCTCAGTTGTTCAGATTTTATGAAGGTGAACAATTACAAAACATGCGTGTACCCTGTGTCGATGTCACTCTGCATCTCATCAGTATCAGTGCAGGGCAGCTGCAGCACTTACCATGCATGCAACCATCTTACATACATAATTCAAGATCACATTCACTATCCATATGACTGTCCCTCACTTGTACCATCCAATGCACTAATCCACCCTCATTCAAACTTCATCCTCTCTCATGGCCTTTTCCCTGTAGCCGCACAGGCCTTAGCTCTACACTGTCAGCTTAAAGTAGGATCACACAAGGCTGTCATCGTGAAGATGTGATCAAAGCGCCTTTCACTAGGCCCAGATGCACCACGCCAATAGCATACCTTCAGTGTGACTTTACAGTGAAAGACCTCAGAACAGCAGGGGAATGCCAAATCCTACTCATTCATAATACAGTAGATGGCCTCTTAACAATTACCAGCAGGCTGCTGATCTTCGAGGACAGGCAGCGCAGGAGCAAAGAGGTTAGGACAAGAATAAATAATGCAATCCATGGCAATATTAACAAAATGCTCAGCCTATAACAGAAACGGTGTATAATGCTGTAGTTTTACAATTAGCACAGTCATACTAAACAACATAGTATTCACTGGTTTGTATGATATCTCATGGAAATCCACAATGGTTTGTATGATATGTTTCGTGACAGTTATGTTTGGGCACCAAAACAACTTAAGTTTAGAAAAAACGACTAGGGTTTGGATTAAAATAAGTACGTAACTACTTCACATAGTGACGTTGAACGTGACGTAGTTACATACAGGAGTTACCTTAGAAATCAACTTACGAACGCACTTAAAGTAACAATATTGACTTTTGATTTCACAGGGGACATGAACACCGGTGAATGTTTTTTGTACTCTCCGACCTCCTCCCTACACAGACTCTGTCGCTCACCTGACATCCTCCTTTTCTCATCGTTACTATGGCTACTAGAGGTTGCTGCCTACCAACAAATGTCAATATGCATCATAATGATTACGTGGGATGTGTACAAATTACAGTGCATTACTTTTCGTAGGTATGTGTATGAACAGTGGATGAGGACAGCCTGTACTAAAACACTGAGGGGTGTAGTACGTATGATATCAATAAGTGTGCATGCCTTGTATTGTCACAAGAACACAGCTCTGCCTTACAGCATGAGGGATAATTTGAGCGGGAAAACCTGAGCACTGGCCCGTATCGAACATATGGAGACCAGGAAATTATTTGTGCAAATCGCACCCTATAAAAAGGAAAACTAATAAAGGGGGCTTAGTGATGCAAGCTCCATTTTACAGTACACTACACCTTAAGACAGTGACAGAGAGAGCTCGAGAGATAGGGTAGACTTAAGCAATTGTGTTGTCGATGAATGTACCCAACTTCCTCACTTCATCATTTATCTTGTTCTGAGCGGAGCACACAGACTTTACTCCTGCAGCCTGCAACAGCAACTGATGATGCATCCACATGCAGCATACTGTGCTTTACTTCTCCTTTTGATAACAGACAAAGGTGGAAAATGAAGTACTCTACAGTTGTGTCTGGATTTATAATGTTAACTTTAGCAGACAGCATATTTTTGTCTTACAATTTTGCTTGTGTACCTGATTCTGTAAACTGTATTTAAACTTTACATTCACACTGAGTAGCATCTTACTGTCACAGTCTGACTGTGCCCCTGACTTTTTCGTTTTATATTTTTTCATGTTTGGGTTTCTGTTGCAAAGACTTTCTGTTTTCTAGAGGTTTTAGTTTTCTGGTTTTGTGTATTCTGTTTCCAGGATTTCCTTGTGTTATCTGTTCAGTTGTGTTTAGTCTGTTTCCTGTTTTATTTTGTAGTTTCTGAACTCGTGTGTTATTTCTTGCTTTACTCCTGTCTGTGTTTGATTTTCCCACCTGTGTGATTGTCTGCCCCACCCTGATGAGTTTCACCTGCTCCTTGTTTTCCCTGCCTTGCTCCCAGTGTTTCCTTACAATCAGCTCCCTGCTCGGTTTCATCTCTAATCACTTCATTCCCCTCACCTGTGTTTCCCTCTGCACCTGCACCCTGGTTACCACTGCTTGTATTTAATCCCTGGTTTTGAGTTCAGTCTTTTTTGGTTCCTTGTTGTTGTTGATGTTGTCACTGCGTTGTCCCTGTCCCTGCGAGTTTAGTCTGTTAGCTTCATGTTAGTTCCCTAGTGTTTCAGTTTTTTTCTAGTGTTTGTATTGTTTTGGATTCTGCCTGTTTTCTCTTATTTTCATCAGCTTGTTCATTAAAAGCTTGCTTTATTTTCAACCTGCCTGCCTCCTGCCTCTCTGCACAACCGTGACACTTACAGGGCCCTGGTAAACCTTTACCCAAATGTCATGTCATCATATGGAGGATTCAGGAAGTCCTCTTTACCATACAACCACATAGGTCAATTGTTCCTACTCTCTAATACGACCCACAAGTGCATTTCCTAAATTAGCGCCCATTCCAGAGGCAGGAGATCAACACATCTATGTAACTAAATGTAAAGGTTGCAGTTTTAAAGAGGTGGTTAACATTGTTTTTAGTTGGTTTATGCATCAAAACTACCCGGTTATGTTTACGAAACAAAACTACTTGGTTATAGGTTTAGAAAAGATTGTGGTTTGGGTTAAAATCAGTACATTTGTTACGTTACACATGTAATGTAGACCATGACATTTACATTTGTTACCTAAAGTTAGAATAACTAAAAGTCAACTTTTAGTTTCAAATTGGACAGGAACACTGCTCTCCTGTGTTTGTTTGACCTCTCCATCACCCCTCACGCATACCATAAATGGTCTTAATACTGTTACATAACTTCCCGTCATAATTATTACAGCCACTAGAGGGCACCACCTAACAATTAATATAAATATGGCTCCTAAAAAGCTGTTTGTACAATCAATCTACGGTGTTGTTTTTCGGGGGAGGATGCTCTCGGAGGGTTGGAAAGGTCCCTGCTGGTTTGTAGCGTAGCTCCACACCAACAATTTTTGTGATTCACGCCACAAATGCTACAATTCAGACCTTGAAATCATAGGAAAGCTAAAATGTATGTGCATACGTTTACATGCAAACAGAAACCTTGACTTGGCCATTCACTTGGAGCTTTGTCTCTGTAACTAACACTGGTTGATTAATGGGAGGACCCAGTCTTGCCCGAGGAGGAGATAAGCAGCCTATCGCTGCTCTAAAGCCTTTCTACATGACCTTGAGAGAGCACTGTACATGGAAATAGACCTAGGGCTGCTATGAGCTCAGCCCTCTCTCATTTGGCCCAGCTCCAGTGTCAAAACGACTGTCTGCTTAAATTCACATCCACAGCCTCAAGAGCCAACAGTCGAGGAATGACACTGGAGACGTTGAAAATTAATATCACTCATACATACATGAGCAGATGCTTTTTAACGGGTTTGTACAACACACAAGTGAAATCTTTTTTTCTTTTTTTATCAACAAAATAAAGCACAAAATAAAGCATACATCTCTATTGCCAGGCATTAAGCCTACCAACTGTCGGCTACAGCATATGTATATGATATGAATGTAAACACCATAGACTGTATAAAATATGGACTCGGAGTATCTGTGACGTCACCCATATGTCTCTGAAGAGCCATTGTGAGGCTCAATGTTGGCTCCAGCCGTCGCCATCTTGGCAGCGCCTCACACCACCTAACTCCCGGACGGGCAAAGAGGTGGAGCAAGGACGGAGCTGAGGCGGGCTGATTGAAGCCTACAGTCGATGCTAGTCACCTGTGACAGCACCCAACTGTCACTCATAGCACCCTTCCCCTTAATTATGCATAACTTTAAGCCTGAATATAATTTCAATGGGTGAGTGGTATAAAAATTCACAACCTCTACAGTTATTAGCCATAGAGACCAAAACCGTGAACATGTTTATTTCTGCTGGAAAGTTGGGCATTTTAACATGGGGGTCTATGGGGATTGACATGCTTTTAGAGCCAGCCTCAAGTGGCCATTAGAGGAACTGCAGTTTTTGGCACTTCCACGTTAGCTTTATTTTTCTGCTCCAGAGGTTGCCGCTTGGTAAACACACATTTGAATGACGGGAATGACGCTGAGTCGTTCGAGTTAAAAAATCTGAACTTCCGCAGCAAGCGATTCCAGCGTCCAAACTTGTGCAAATTAAGCACGCCTCAGCGGGAGTGTAAAGTCTGTTTAACAGTATTAACAATCCACTTTAAAAATTCAAATTAACCGATTTTCTATCACATTTAACTAGCTTAACTAGAACAATCCATATTGTACTATTAATGTACTGTACTGTAATATTACGAATGAAAATGGCAAGAAAAGTGTTAATCTTCTATCTTCTATCTATCTTTAAATGACTTGGATTTGATTTTAATGGTATTAAAAAAAATGGCTGACTGTGATTCCGATTGCAGCAGACCAGAATATTGCTATCACATTGTTATTCAGCTGTCTTGCCGACACAAAAGGTTTGCCATGCACCCTGGCAGTGCTCTGTTGGCTCCCAACAGTAGAGTGACTGAAAGGTCAGCCTGTCTGTTCATCTCACAGCATGAAAGAACAGCAGCAGGGTAATATCACGTGAACACGCTGTGCTTCACATGTTACACAATAGACACACGCGCGCACACACACACACCCCCACACACACACACAATAAAACATGTAAGGCCGTATCATTAATCAGTGGATGAATAGATAAGCTTTAAGGGTCTCAAATGTTAGTCTACACTGTTGTGTATTGCCATACAGGATAAAATCTGAGAATATTCCTTCTGTTGCTGTGACATGCACTGAGGCAAATACGATTGATTCTTTTATTTGATAAGCAATGTGTGATATCTTGATTCTCTCTGACAGCTAAAAGTGGTATGGTATTAAGAAATGAAACGTTGCTTGGTTCACACATGCATTTCTATTAAAGTGTCAGCACGTAACCTTTCATACACAAAACCAGACGTGTCCGTCATTTTTATGCCACAGATAAAGAACCCTTTGCTCACTGAGGGATCTTCTGTTTGCTGCTGCAGCACGTGGGAGAAAGGTTTTAAATAAAGAAGATATTCACACATTGTTTTGGCCCACATTGTGAATTTTGCTAAAAAAGCAGACAATAGAAGCTCAGTTACAGCCATCCAGATCAATATAGCCAGCAGTGCAGTCAGAAGGTATTAGGACAGTGAGGCATTTTTGTTGTTTTGTCCTCTAGCACATGGATTAGAAATTGAATTATTATGAGGATAAACCTGACTTTCGCCTTTAATTTCAGGGTGTTTACAACTACCATAGATTATCAGTGTCGGCTTAAAGACCTTTATGTACATCACTGCCTAATTTAAGGAGACATAAACTCATTTAAGAAGGTAAATATAGAAAAAAGCAGCTGCAGGGACTGGGCGCATGCTCCACTGGGCAAGCCAAATAATTGTATTTTTGATGTTATGTTTTGTGGTTATGGCTGATACTGGGTCAGGATCAGCAAAGAGAAAAATAAAAGAATTGACCAAAGAACAAAAAGGGACAGTGATGCAGCATGGGCGAAAGAATCAAGACAAAATTAAAGTAGTTTAATAAAGTTATATTTGATATTTGGTTGTAAATCCAGCCAGTGACTGGTATCAGCAGACACTTGGTGTCTTCCCCAGGCAATGCTCTACCAGGACTGTCCTGGACTACAACCACCATCAGTTTTTGTTTTCAGTCTGGTCTTCAGCCAATGGAACACATGTTCATTCTATCAATAACATTTCTCTGTTTTTGACCTTCAACAATTGGTCACCTTGTCTGTATGTTTAGGATAAATAGTCCCACTGCATTGTTTTGAAATTGGGGGATAAAGGGCTGCAGTTCCTACACGGGTCACCCCATTTCGATGTGAGGACCGTCAAACAACGTGAGGTGAAACTTTAACCTCATAGTCATTGTTTCTTTTCAAATCCAATATGCCGGAGGTGCCAAATCAATAAAAAAACACATCACTGTTTTAATGAGAAGTATGACTCATCAGTCATGATGAGTCATTGTTGTACAATGAACTGTGTGTTTTCGAAGTCTGTTACTTGACAGCGTTATTAGAGTGCTCAAAATCGTCCTGGAAGTATTAATTTGTATTAAATGAAAACACTATATCTTACATTATCTGTATTTTATAAGAGTTTTGTATATTTGTGAAATTCAATAACTATTCTAAAAATGGCAAGACTGATCTAGAGTACAACTCTTGATTTCACAGGGGCTGCGGCACTGACATCTGTTGACACCAACAACATTAATCTCCATATCCACAATACATTTCTTGTATAATTAATAATTAACAGACATACTAAACCAAGAATATTGATGTTTGTACTTGACCAGTGTCCCACACAAAGGAACGAAGGTAGAATACAGAATAAGCACATCAACCCTGAGAATAAATTGTCCCTGCATCTCCATTTGCTCGACCAATTCCAAGAACTCAGAGAGAAGCGATGGCGATGCAGCGACATCAGAGTAAACCATTTACAGTTCAAGATTGGCTGATTCTCCCTGACAGAATCGAATTGCCAGCTGAACAGTCTCTGACTGTAGCCATGCTGCTTTTACTTAGTTAAGGAGCTTCCAGTATCTTTTTTTGCTCACACAAACAGAACTCTTTGCTGGCAGTGAATCCACTCAGCCTCGTCCTCCGGGGACAACCCGTTACTTTTAATTACAGCAGCCCGATATGAGCTGTATATGAGGATATATTGGTCATTAAAGTAGGACAGAACTTTATGCAGAAGTAAGGTGATGTTTGTTAAAGTTTACAGAATTGATTCTGCATGAAATCAGCAAAAAGTCTAAACTTTGTACGCAGTGTCTGTCTTCTTGCTTGTTCAGTAGGATTGGTGAAATTGGGCATTTATAATTATAAAGACAACATTAATTACACTAACGAGTCTGAATTTATGCACAAGCCTGCAATATAAAACATTAAAGATTTTTTAATATTACTTCATTACAAAGGAGCGGGTTCCTTTCAGGACATTAATGAAGCTATTACACAAATTTCCATTGGCACCTCAGTGCAGAGGTGCTCTTATCAGAGCCTCACCCAGCTGGCAAAGGGAGGACAGAGACGTCTGCGTCTGTGGTGTGGGCCATGGTGAAGAGGGAGATGTGGAGATGAAAGAGGAAAGAGGAGTCGGTCAGAGATACCTCCAGTCTGCCTCGGGCTATGCCCTCAGCTCTGTTCTGATGGCCCCCTACGCTGTCAGACTCCTGCAACTATCACACACATTTCTAATTTCTACTGATTCCCCTTCGAATATTCCTCCTCAAGCAAAGTGTTGGTTTGACTCATAGTCTGTGATTCACGTGCAAATGTGTAATTTAATTAGAATTTTGGAAGAGACATCTGGGGACTGCTCATTTCACCAGTACTTGATATGATATGAATGTAGGCAGCATGCAGCATTCTAAAGTATACTGTACACTAACCTTTTGGCTCTTAAAGAATAATTCTTTGCTTGTGATAACTTCTGTCTTGGTCATCATTTTCTGTTATATTGGCTATACTCGCCAAAGTAAAAACACAAGCAGGTAGACAATTATGTTGTAAACAAGCCAACATTTTTAGCCAGATTATCTAATGATGTAGAAGTCCTACATCATCAGTTCATTATCCCTTACATAATCACCTAATCTGACACAGTGACCATCATAACAGACCAAAATATTGCATATGTCTGAAACATGTCTGAAAACCTTGTATGCTCAAAACTAGGTCAAGTTTAGTAAAATAGGTCAAAATCGAACCAGTATGTCTGTAAACTGTGAACTGACATTTAGGATACTCTCTGTTCCTCTTTGTCTTCTCTTCAGAGTTTAGCAAACATTGTTTACTTGTTTATTTTAACCATGTATGATAATCCAACCATGTGTTTCTTGTCCTTTTGGACCTCTCTTCACGACCAAAAGTACAAAAAATAAAAACCAACCTGTAAAAAACACATTTCTTCTTCAATCTGGCATCCAGTGTACTGAGAAAGGATGTTGTGTGAATATGCTGTGATATATATTTAGCAGCCATATAGCAATGATAGTGGAGACTTAAATTGAATTGGGATTGGGATATCATGGATTCAAATTGACTATTTTATGCCTAATATATGATGTCCATTAAGGACCTACAGTCATCCTGCCTGTATAAAAACCATCAGTAGTCTAAGCATTGGATTGACTCACACACACACGCACGCACACACATTTCCAAATTGATGTAGCTGCCAGATTCATGCTGGCTAATTTTAGCCATTTTAGAATTTACACTGCATCAGTAATGTCTGACTTCATCTGCAAGTAAACATATTAGACAACGTTAGCTGGCTCATGTGACTAGCAAGTCAGAAAAAGCGTGATGTAGATTCACATCGTGAGCAGGCTGTAGAGGCGCTCTGTGGGGAGATTGTGAGAGGTGGTTGATAGAGTTAATTAAGGCGTTCAAATAATTTATATGAAATTATTGGGGATGACATGTTTCTGTCTCCCCATAAACTTACACTCTCATTCATGGGGCATGATTTATTCCTCCTGATTAGTAACTTAAAAAGCAGAAGTTGCTAGAGTGTGATTTTCAGATCTTGCTGCAGTTGTAAACAACACCTTTTTTAGAATTCCTGTCAATCTTATATCAGCTTGTCGCTGAACAGCACTCCCCAGAACATCAGAGGAGACATATTTGTTTGTGGTCTTGCATCTGTTGGTTCTGCTACAGGGTGCTGGATTTGGAATATTAACTAATGTTTTGGTATCGTTTCAGACATCAATTACTGATCATCTGTGCTAATGAGCTTCAGTTTCCTTCTGCTGAGAGAGTGCGGTGAGGAATGTATTGTATAATTGAATGTATCTGTTTATTTTTGCCTTAAACGATATGCTTAAAGCAGATGTCTGTCGGTAATCGTTGATTGACTTCAAAATGTGCCCTTTTCCACACCTGCTCTTAAAAGTCCCACATTATAGAAAGTGAGATTTCCATGTCTTTTTTTTATTATAAAGCAGGTCTGAGTACTATCTATCTCGGAACCCGGCTATAGTCGTTTTTGTCTTTAACGACGATTTAGCCTCTGGGGGCAGTGGCCATGTTTTCTGGGCTTCCGGTGTAGCTTGCTTGAGTCACTTCCGTTCCCTACAGATGTCCGGCATGATGTCCGGGCCAAGACTCCGGTCTGTCTACAGTCTGACCAGCAACTTGAGAGAATGGAAATCTTTTATCAAAGGCAATTTTTGTAATCCGACTTTGAAAGCAATTTGTTTATTTTATTATGCGAGTTGGACGTTTCTCCACAGAATACACTTTTTGTAGGTGTTTTAGGTCCAGATGACATTTCGAGCGTTCTGCCTCTTTCTACACGGACTGTTTACCTGATACAACTGAAGCAAGTCCCACCCCTGCTCAAAGGTGATTCGTCAATACTACCTGTACTACAAACGGAAACAACTATACTAAATACTGTACAGGTAGAAAACATGCCGTTACAGTCATTCCCCAGCTGAGATGGTGCAGAGACGCCGATAGTGCAGATGCGGAAGACCCGGAAATGCTTAACAATCAGAGCAGACTGGACTTTGTTTGGGAGGGGGGCTTAAAGAGAGCACTAAAACAGAACGTTTCAGACAGAGGGTGAATACAGGTATAT